>CAUYRT010004013.1:0-108346 GCA_963574885.1 Lepilemur ruficaudatus | reverse complement strand
AATAAGAACTTACCCAACAATATGAACAGAAATCTACCCCAAATATCAATCCTCTCAATAAATGTGAATGGCTTGAATTTTTCTTTGAAGAGACATAGACTGGCTGAGTGGATAAAACATTATAAGCCAAGTATCTACTGTCTCCACAAAGACACTTTCAGACTCAAGATCAAGGACTGGAAAACAAATTTTCAAGCAAATGGAAACCAAAAGAGAGTGGGGGTAGTGATTCTGATTTCAAACAGCATAAATTTTAAAATAGCAAAAGTAAAGAAAGACAAAGATGGTCACTATATAATGGTGAAAGGAAAAATCCAACAAGAAGACTTAATAATTCTTAATATCTATGCACCCAACACAGGAGCACCAAGATATATAAATCAAACCCTTTATGATCTAAATAGCATGATAAGCAATAATGCCATAGTAGCAGATGATTTCAACACCCCACTGTCTGAAACGGACAGATCCTCCAAACAAAAAATAAGCAAAGAAATAATGGACTTAAACAGAGATCTAGAACAAATGGGCCTAACAGACATCTACAGAACATTCCACCCAAATAAAACCGAATATACATTCTTCTCATTAGCTCTTGGAACTTTCTCCAAAACGACCACATCCTAGGCCACAAATCAGAACTCAACAAATTTAAAAAAATAGAAATTATACCATGTATTTTCTTAGACCATAGTAGTACAAAACTAGAGATCAATTCCAACAGAAACACTCACTGCTTCACAAAATATGGAAATTAAACAACCTATTGCCGAATGACTGCTGGGTGAAGGAAGAGATTCAGATGGAAATCAAAAAATTCTTTGCATTAAATGATAATGGGGATAAAAGCTATCAAAACCTGTGGGATACAACAAAAGTATTCCTGTGAGGAAAACTAATAGCATTAAATGCTCACATCCAAAAGACAGAAAGGTCACAAATCAACAAACTAATAAGCCATCTCAAGGAATTGGAAAAGGAAGAGCAAATTAATTCTAAACCTAGCAGAAGAAAGGAATTAACTGAGATTAGAGCAGAACTAAATGAAATTGAAAAAAAAAACTATACAGAAGATCAATAAAACCAAAAGCTGGTTTTTCAAAAAGATAAACAAAATCGATAGCCTTCTTGATAGATTGACAAGAACTGCAAAGGAAAGAATTTTAATAAACTCAACTAGAAATGAAAAAGGAGAGGTCACTACAGACATCATGGAAATACAAAACATTATCTTTGAATACTTTAAAAATCTATATACCCTAAAGCTACAAAATGTGGAGGAAATGGACAAATTCTTGGAAACACACAACCTCCCTAAGCTCAATCAGAGGGAAATAGAACTCCTGAACATATCAATATCAACAGCAGAAATTGGAGCAGCAATAAAAAAATCTTCCAGAAAAAGAAGTCCCAGACCAGATAGGTTCACACTTGAATTTTACCAAACATACAAAGAAGAATTCATATCTATACTGCAGAAATTATTCCAAAACATTGAGAAGGATGGTGTCCTCCCCAACTCATTCTATGAAGCCAATATCACTTTGATACCAAAGCCAGGAAAGGATGTAGCAAAAAAAGAAAACTACAAATATACCTCATGAATATAGATGCAAAAATTCTCAACAAGATTTTAGCAAACCGAATCCAACAGCACATCAAAAAAATAATTCATCATGACTAGGTGGACTTTATCCCAGGGATATAAGGCTGGTTCAACATACGCAAATTTATAATTTTAATTCACCACATAAATAAAAGCAAGAACAAAGACCATATGATTCTCTCAATAGATGCAGAAAAATCATTTGATAAAATTCAGCACACTTTTATGGTAAAAACCCTTAGCAAAATAGGCATAGATGGGACATTCCTT
Organism: Lepilemur ruficaudatus; assembly: GCA_963574885.1. Classification (NCBI taxonomy): domain Eukaryota; kingdom Metazoa; phylum Chordata; class Mammalia; order Primates; family Lepilemuridae; genus Lepilemur; species Lepilemur ruficaudatus. The sequence goes on along the minus strand of CAUYRT010004013.1, from coordinate 106,470 downwards.
AAAATTATTAAGGTTATATATGATAAACCTACAGCCAATATCACATTGAATGGGGAAAAATTGAAAGCCTTCTTGCTTAGAACTGGAACCATACAAGGTTGCTCAATATCTCTACTTCTATTCAACATAGTGCTGGAAATCCTTGCCAGAGCAATCAAACAAGAGAAGGGAATTAAGAGTGTCAGAATGGGGGCAGAAGAGGTCATTTGCTGATGATATGCTATTATACCTAGAAAATCCCAAGGATTTATCCAAGAGACTCCTGGAATTGATGAATGAATTCAGTAAAGTTTCAAAATACAAAATTAATGCACACAAATCAATGGCATTCAGATACACCCATAACAGACAAGCTGAAAATCAAATCAAAGATGCAACACCTTTCACAATAGCATCAAAGAAACTTAAATATTTAGGAATATATTTAATGAAGGAGGTAAGAGATATTTATAGGGAGAACTATGAAACACTGCGAACAGAAGACGATATTCACAGATGGAAATCCTTACCATGCTCATGGATTCGTAGAATCAATATTGTTAAAGTGTCCTTTTACCTAAAGTGATCTACACAATTAATTCAATCCCTATCAAAATTCCACCATCATTTTTTACAGATTTAGAAAAAATAATTCTATGCTTCATCTGGAACCAGGGAAGACCTCATATAGCCAAAGCAATTTTAAGCAAAAAGAAAAAATTGTGAGGCATCAGCCTGGCAGACTTCAATCTTTACTATAAGGCTGTAGTAATAAAAACATCATGGTATTGGCACAAGAATAGAGATATAGACCTTTGGAATAGGACGAAAATCCCAGATATAAAGCCATCTTCATATTGTCATCTAATCTTCAACAAAGTAGATGAAAATATACATTAGTGAAACAAATCTCTATTCAATAAGTGGTGTTGGGAAAACTGGATATCCACATGCAGAAGATGGAAAATGGATGCCCACCTCTTACCTCTCACAAAAATCAACTCACGTTGGATAATGGACTTAAACCTAAGGCATGAAACCTTAAGAATTCTGGAAGAAAATGTGGGGAAGACTCATTCAGACATCAGCCTAGGTAAAGAATTTATGAAGAAGAGCCCCAAAACAATCACAGCAGCAATAAAAATAAACAAATGGGACTGATTAAATTTAAAAGCTTCTGCATAGCCAAGGAAACTGTCCTTAGAGTGAACAGACAACCTACAGAATGGGAGAAAATATTTGCTTTCTCTATATCCAATAAAGGGCTGAAAAGAAGAATCTATACAGAACTTAAGAAAATCAAAAGAAAAAATCAAACAACCCCATTAATAAATGGCAAAGGACATGAACAGAAACTTTTCAAACGAAGACATAATAATGGCCAGAAACATATAAAAAAGTGCTCAGCATCTCCAATCATTAGCGAAATGCAAATCAAAACTACAATGAGATATGCCTGTATCAAAACATCACATACATACCATAAATATGTATAACTATGTATCTTTAATAATTAAAAATTAAAAACACTTTGCATTCACCTGGCATCAGTATACCATGGATATGTCACAATATGAATTGGAGGTGATCTCAATTGTCTTACAATTGTCAAACAGAGGAATAGTCCATTGTATTGATGACATCATCATGTGTAATTAGAGCTAATCAACAGGAAGGGCCAATACTCTGAATGCCTTATTATGATACAAATGTTCCAGAGTGTAGGAGAAAAAAAAATCTACACATAGTGAGGGTCTGGCCAAATTGGTGAATTTTTCTTGAATCTCATACTCTGTTGCATGCTAGTACATTCTTTCTAGAGTGAAGGACAAATATTGTGTGTTACCTTAGTATTAAAGACAAAGAATGCTTGGTAGGACTCTGAATTTTAGAGGCAGCATAAACAACTCTTTGGAATAATGCTCTAGCCTCTTTATCAGATGACTCAGAAGGCTGCATTTCTGAATGGGGCCTAGAATGAGAGAAGCTCTGCAGCAGCTTCAGCTGTAATACAAGCAGTCTTGATGCCAGAGAAATAATAAATGACAAACTCCATACTACTAGAGGTACCATGATAAATACAAAGGCAACGTAGGTTCTCTCTCAAGCTCCAAATGGAGAATTCCAGTGAAAACCCTACTGTCTCTGATCAACGCCATACTATTGCAGCAGAGTTCTCTTCACCATTTAGAAAGCAGCTCTTGGCATTTTACTTGGCCCTGGAAAGACTGAAGCCCTGACCATGGACATTAGTTGACCACTTGAGTTGAGCTTTCCCTGATGAGCTTTATAACACATGTCACATTGCCTGGTAGGCAGAGCAGCAATTCATTGAGCAATGGAACTTGCCCATTATGAAGAGGTAGGCTTGGTGCTATGTAATGGGAAAGCAAGGAATATTTTGAAATTTGGAGGATCCACTGCAGCATTTTTTTCATTTATCCACATCCAGGTTTAACTTCAAATGGATTATTACAGCAACTACAACCTGTCAAGAACATAATAATTGGGATTGGAGGTCAGAGACACCTCACCAGCAGCCATTCAGACTAACAGAAGTGATAATGTAGAATGAGAGATACTTGTAATGAGTGTTAGAACAAAGAGATGATGAATCAGTTATGGCTTGGCAGCTGCAGTAGAAAGAGCTCATTCTACTAATCCATGTCTTTTACATTTTTCCTCAGAAATTGTGGCTAATAATCATCTGTAATAATCTATGATGAGATGGAATAAGTTCCTATGTTTCTGGGTGGTGCAAAGGAAGCATGATAGCAGGTACCGTCAGTGTTCCACCAAGATCTTTTCTGGTCCCGCTCACTGTTTCTGTACATGCCTCCTTCAGCCTTTGGATGCTCTTGTCTCTAAAGTCCTACAACCGTGGTTCTCTTTCAAAAATTGTCCTTTGGAGTCTTGGACAGTTTGCCTGCGTAAGAAGAGAGTCACCATGCCAGGAAGTATTTCTCTGCCTGAGCACTGCTAAGCCAATGAATGGCAAGTACTAGAGGGTGAAAGCCTCGCTCTCTTGCCTCAAGGGGGGGCTAATGGACGTGCATTTTTATACTCCAGCATCCCCATGCAGGTGCAGGAACCTCTGGACTTCTTCCTCTTCCCTATGCTGCTTCTTTCTCTTCTTTGATGGCTTGTCCTAGGAATATTCCCACAGTAATTCATTGAAGAATATTCTCAATTCAGTATCTGCTCTGAGCAACCTGACCCAAGACAAATTCCTATTACACATTTATGTGGAAAATTTGAGTAGGATACTTGAATCTGGAAGTTATAGCAGAGATTTGAGTTAAAAAATATCAGAGAGTTATTGATTATATATAAAGTCATGTGGTTAGATGAGATCACTCAATGAGTAAATTTATATAAAGAAAAAGCTTCAGAACCTAAGAAGGTCTCAGACTTTCTTAATCTTCCCCTACCACATTTACTAATTCAATTAAATTTATACCCATTTCCTTAGCTTTGGTTTCAGTACAGACTTTGACTCAGACTCTATGAAAGTGCTCAAATCAGTCCACCTCATTTCCAGTTATTTCCTAATTATTCATCCTACTTCATCAACCTATCAAACGTATACTCTAAAGGTATGTAGTCTGAGGCTGATTTGTAGGTCCCTTATATGAGCAAGCCAAGATGGATCTCTCAATAAATCAGAACATTAAACACCTGTTCAGAGGTGCAAATGCTTGGCTCAGGTTCAGCTGAAAGAATTCCCAGTACATTTTACATATGGGCAACCTTTTCACCTTGACCTTGCTGGAAAACAATTTGGAATCTTATAGGTAAATCTGGAAAAATATGGAGAGAGAAAGAAAGATTTACAGAAGTAAAATTAAATATGTATTTGATCAAAAGAAAATGCCTACTTAAGGTACTATGATCTGATAATGCCTTGTACACAGTACATCCTCAAAAAATATTCGCGGAGCAAATCGTGTTGACTATACTATGCATCTTTATTTATTGCAGAATGAACTAGGATACACAGACATAAGAAAGCTTTAGGAATAATATTTTATAAACTATATACCATCTTTACTTTAACATTGTTTATTTCTAGGTAGAGACCAACTGAACAATTTAAATGAGTCTTTGTCAAGTAAATGGGGTCTGGAAAACATAATAGGAAATGATGGATACTAACTGGAATACCATTTTGTTAATGTAGTGGCTTTTGAATTTCTTTTTAAAGATAGATCAGGTTTTGTGAGCTGCTTCCTACACACACCAAAAAGCAAAGTATTTTATTTAAAAGGAAATTCTCTTGACTTGAATTGAAGTACAGGCTTTTCTTCCTTTTGACGGTTTGCTTTTGAAAGGTTTTTCTTGTGAGATACATAATACTGTTGCTAGTTAAGTGTAATGATCCCTCACCCTAGAAGAAATAAAAGAAAGGCCAAATTTGGCTAATTTTTCATCTTGAGGAACCTATTTGTGAGCAATATGTGTGCTAAAAAGCAGCAGCAAGAGCTAATATCAAAAGCAATTTTTTTCTAAAAAAGTAAGTGATGGACAAATGAATGCTGCTTTGTTCACTCTCAAGATATTTTCACAATCTCACATACATTGTATTAAACTTGTATAGCTTCTCTGTAGGTTTTGGATCAACTTTAATATATCCATGGCACACCAGCCTTACCAGAATAAAAGAGTATAGGTATTACTGCCTTAAATTTATTAAAACAAACTAGAAATATAAACTAATTTAAAAAGTAAACACTGGAGTGACCAGAAAACTCAAAGTATAATTGCTGTTGACTAACAAATGGTACAAAGGTTCAGAGGTAAAAAATAAGAAGATTATTTCTGATGTTCACTAACAATTCAACATTTATTATTTATATTGTAATTTTCATTTTTACAACAGCAAGATTATTTTTATATAACAATGTATAATATTGAAGGGTAAAAACAGAAATGTTGCATTTCATACATATTTACTAAAAATGTCTCAAGGACGTTGATGGGTTCTAGATCCATTTCTCTGTTTCCAAATCTATGACTAGACTAAAGAGAATGCATTCTATTATTCAAAGTCCTATCTCAAAGCTCCTTAAAAACTATTTATGTACCTTCTTCCTTATAATTTATGTTTTCCACCTTTCATGCCTTGCACTTATATCTCTTTAAACACCTTTTCCTGACAGTTGATCAATTCACAATCATTCTCCAAGTCCCTATTTATATACCATTCTTCTAAGAAACCTTTTCTGGTGCTATTCCGTCCTAAGTAAATGGAAGTGATCATTCTCTGACTCCTTGTTCATCCCAGTGGAGTCACCCAGGATGTGCTTAATTCCTGCAGCAATGAGTTGTGCCAACACACTGCCTACCAGGGATGCTCATTAGGACTCAGCGCTCAAAGATTTTGTTGGCGGCTGGTTGTGTGGGCACCCACATGTACCAAAATTGCAGACTCCAGAAGGAAAGCAGGTGTCTAGAATGGCTGTATTGTTTGAAGTTCAGACATACTGAATTGTTCTTACCAGGTAGGGTGGTGCTCCACTTCCAAAATCTAAGATCCCGGATGCCAGACAAGGGCTAATCTTGCCAGAATGCTTTTCTAAGAAAAGGAGTTCCAACCTGTTATGTTAACTCTTTTGTACACAGGTAGTTATGTAGTTCTGCTATATCTATGTATCTGTCTATATCTATATCTTATCTCGACTCTCTCAGTACAAGCTTGCTGAGAACTGGTTAAGGATTTATTTTTCTTTACTCCATCATTTTCAGTAAAGAACAAGATTCCTGATACAACACTCACAAATAGTGATGATTAGAAGGTCTGCTGATTCAGTAAGGAACTGTAAGAAATAGGTGGGGCAGCAGACTTAACAATAGGAAGGACAGGTCTGCCATGCCAGCCTGGATGGAGTCCTCTGTCTCAAAGGACAGGGGTCAGCACAAACGGATAAAAGACCAGGAAGACACCTGTTATGAGTAATACTATTATTGACACAAAATAACTTATTGTTAAAATAAGTATACTTTTTAAGAAAACAGGAATCTGCAGTATTTTTCCAATAAAATAACATTAGATCACTAACATATTTCACAATCCTGTCGATTTTGTAATTTATTCTTATTCTTAAAAAAAGTATATGTCATAGACCATGTCTCAAAATTCACTCGCTTGAAAAGAGATTTACTGAACACTTATTTGATGCTGTCGCTGAGATATAAATATTAAGAACTCCATAATAAAAATAGCTAATATTTACACAGGGCCAAAAATTGTTCTAAGCACCACTCCAAGAGGTAGATACTGTAATATGTTCTCCCTTTACAGATAAGGTTAATTAAGGAAGTCAAATAACCTTCCTAAGCAGTTATGCTGGTATAAATGCTCTTAATCACTCTGTTATACGGATTCTCACATTCTTGAAAAGCTCATAGTCTTTCTTTGACATAAAAATTATTTTGATAAAATTAGAGAAAAAACCCGTCTGCTCTACTTTTTATATTTTCTTCTACAACACTTTAAAAATTAAAAAACTCAAGTATTTCTAGATTTTACCATTTCATACTTGGTAAGTTATGTGGTCTTAATGAATAGTTTATCACTTAGTAATTCATGAAAAAGTAGTAGGGACTTAATGTGTTCATCATTTACAAACTGTCATTCTGAACATAAATAAAAGGAAAGTTATATTGGCTTAAATAAATAAATTTATGTGCACTGAAATCAGTTTATTCCTACCACTGTCTGATATTTGAGTTTTTTTTTATGGCACAATTAAAGTGATGGTTAAGAAGACAACTTTTCATTTCTCTCTGAATAGGATGCATTTTTATAATTAATTGTTTCCCACACAGGAATATAATTAATACATCTCAGAACCTGGAAGAAGAACTCATAGAAGGGAAACCACATTTGAATTTTTTATTTCTTAAAAAATAAATTAAAAGGCTAAAAGTTATTAACAAGCTGCATTATGTCAAACTCAAAGAGCAGTTTAGAAATGCAGATATAATTTTACCCCTAAGTTGTGAAACAATATTTGAAATGACAAAAAAGTTGTCAGTGTAAAATTAAATGATTTTCAGTGAATTTACCAAGGTGTACTAGATATAATTGAAAAAAAAAAAGTTGTCAGTGTTGTTTACAAGTTTTTAGGTTGTTACTTATTCAATATTAATATTTAAGTTCAGAAGATGACAATGTTCTGTGGCTGTGGGCAAGGCTCTTCAGTAGGAGACTAGGGTGATAGACGTTTGAAAGGCATTGCTTTGATTTGCAACTACTTAAGAAAACCTCCTTCAGGTGACTGGTATTATCATCATTCCCCTGTGATAGTCAAGGCAATTATTTTTCAGGGAGGTTAAGTGAATGTTTCCGCCAGCCTTGGTGCCTCACTCCTGTAATCCTAGCACTCAGGGAGGCTGAGGTGGGACCATCACTTGAGATCAGGAGTTCAAGACCAGCCTGAGCAAGAGTGAGACCTCCCCTCAACTTGTCTCTACTAAAAATAAAAGAAAAAAATTAGCCGGGCATGGTGGCGCATGCCTGTAGTCCCCGCTACTCGGGAGGCTGAGGCAAGAGGATCACCTGACCCCAGGCATTTGAGGTTGCTGTAAGCTACAATGACACCACAGCACTCTAGCCCGGGTGACAGAGTGAGACTCTGTCTCAAAAAAAAAAGTGTGTATCTCTGGGTCACGTAAGTAGGAAGTGACAGAGCGGTGACTTAAACTCAGGTCCTCGCTCTCCAGAGTTAGCACTCTCAACTAGTAGGCCACATTCCCTGTCAAATATCTCTGAAGGGAACCAAATTTGAATGTAATTAGAAATGTTCAGTACCATGTATTGAGATACAATTCTTTATGCATCTCTTGCATCTCTGTACATCTAACAAGCAGAAGCACTGACTGCTTTTGCTCTAGACTTCTTTTGAAGGATGTTTGTACAGTGGATGATGTTGTAAGACAGAGATACGGTCTCTCTGTGGAGGAATAAGCAGGCATGCTTACTGTCTATGAAAAATGTTAGTTTCTACAATGCCTAACGTTTGTTACTATTTTGGGGATCCTCTTCAAGGAAAATCTAAAACTGCTAATACACAGTTAAGTTCAGGAACATGGAAGGGCCCTGGCAAGTGAGAGGCCCTGAAATGGAAGTTCCAACCTTGGCAAATCCTTCTTGCTCCTAATTATACTTTTGAAAGTCATAATTTTCCATTTTGACAAATGGCTCTAAATTACTTTTTACTTCCCAAGCACCATGTCTATATGTCACATAAAGCCCCATTTTGGAGAATAGCTCTTACATTTTGTTTCCAAGGCAAAATAAAAATTTAGAGTATATCTCTCAAGCCATAATCTTTTCAACACTCTGGTGTCTTGCTTCGATTTATGGAAGGTCTAGAGAATATTTTGTTTTTTCATCCACTGACTCGATAACCTAAATATGACCAACCTAATATTTTATATTAAATTTATTTCTAAAACCTGCCCTGGTGACAAGAATAGTTAAATTCCAGCAGAGTTGAGCTCAAACTCCTGAAAAATTAAATTCGTGGAAATTGTACCACTAATGTTGGTATAGTTTCAACTTGGGTATGTGGCAGCTCTATGGTGTTTGAAATGAAAGAAAAAACACACTTTATCTTACATTCTGAAAGTAGCAAATTATCTCCTGCACATAGCAGGAAATAAAAGCAGGAAAAAATAGATTACCTTGCTTTGTTGTGTGAGATCATGTCTTTTTATGACAGCATATGCTTGAAACAGTTAAAACTATGCTTGAAACAGTTAAAACCAGTAACAAATCTCATTTGTGTACTACACAGATAATAATTATAGGTTAAACATTATAAGTATTTACTTGAACCCATGAAATGAATAAATAACTAAACAAGAAAATGAATATACTTCACTTACTTTTGAAATGTTACTTGATCGACTTGCAGATCGCCCTGGGGATTTGTCATTCTAAAAAATAAAATTAGAAATATTGATTAAAAGAAAGTATTGCAATACTCTTTACCACTGAGAAAAGAAGGCATAGCAGAGGCAAACTTGTGAATGCTTTCTATATTGTTTGGACTTACAGACATACTAATTGGTTATACAGAATGACTTTTTCTCTTATCAAATTGTATTTCTCTAATATATACCAATGTACTTTTGAAAATGTTTCAATTAACAGCTGTATGTTTATCAGGTTACAAGTATTTGTTTCCAGGAAATAATTATTTCTGTAGAAAAATTTGCACAGTTCCTTTGAAAATAAAATTAGGCAATGAAAGTATAGTCCACTATTTCCCCTTTTTGCTCCTGCAACCAGGATATTCTGAGTAAATTCTGGTTCTCAATGTCAGTAAATATTTCTTGCTGGCTACATGGTACATACATCTAACTTGTGTTCTTCTAAAATGCACTTTATTGGTCTTTTCAGTTATTTTACATACTTTGAAATGTAAAACATTTACTTTCTAAAATTTAAAATGCTTGCTAAATTATACATTTTAAAATTTAAAATATTTTCAAAATTTATACCCTTAATTCTTGCCTCTTAAGGAATTTTTAATTTAGTAGAAAAGAAGCATGAAAAAAGCTTTTGAATACATGTTTTTCAAATGGATATACAATTTTAAAGCAGATGTGGACCTTAGGAGGTTGAGCCCTCGTGTTTGAAACCCAGAAGCATTCTGTTTCTGGATATAGAGTTGGTCTCTAAATCAGGGCCAGCCCCGAGGCCTTTGACTAGTCTAGTCTGTTCCTCTTTCTACTCTGCCAATTATCGGCTAGCATATAATCAACTGGAAAATCAAAGTTTGTGGGCATTATTCATTTGACATGTAGAAAGAGATCACAATATGCCTCTTCTGTAGAGATAATGCTGTTGGAAGAATCGATTCTGAATGTGCAAAGTTTGTAAAGAAGGATCTGAATTAACATTGTCACTAAGATAATTTATCAGTGTAAGTATCCTTTTTCCTTTCTTTTTTTAACTTCTGGACTCAGCCCTAAAGTGGACTTGAGTAGACAATTGCAGTGCATCTTGGCAGAGGTTATTTTTGAGAAGTAAGTTCCTGTTACAACCTGTGGGTCTGAAATTGCCCCATGATGACTGCTTGAGACAGTTTTCAGCAACAGAGTGATGACAGGATATGGCAGATGTGTTATTGTGGAAAAACAGTAGCTGCATCACTAAAAACTGTCACTGTGTCACACGCAGGCTTGCAGACATTCGCTGAACAGCACTTTTTTCTTTACATGCAACATCCATCTCATACAACTCTGATGTCACCGTGGAACGTGTTGTTACAGACCATGATGCATCACAACAATACGATTAGTTACACCTCATAACAGCCTCGTGACCCAGCTGGGGATTAGTGCCTATGCTATGGCAGACGTTTTTCCCTGATTAGCTTCCTCTGGAGATGAAGAGAGGCATTTTCTACTGACATCTGAAATCCTCTTCTGGAGACTAGAAAACAAAATCCATCTTTCCTTCTCAGTGAAATTTGGGATTTTGACACATTATTGTGAAGAGCAGAGGTAAATAAGCTACATAATGTAATACGCTTTGGGTGAGATTTGTTTTAGGGGTTGTTTTGTTATATTTTCTATATTTACATGATACTTAAGAGAACATGATTAAGGAACTAGAATTGAAAGGCGCTGCAGCAGGAACCAAGAAACAAAATAGGAAACTTAATTTGATATCACATTGCTTAATTTTTCAAACTAAATAGGACCTTGAAGTGTTTTGAGATAAAACAAGGAGAGTCAGATTCCCTCCTGAATTGTGTATGAATTCAGCACAGGGTTAAAATAAGCAGATAATTCCCACACTCTTCACCAGCACTCCCCAATCTAATGGGGGAGAAAGCATCTATTTGATTATTCAGAACTTCCAGAAATCTTTTAACTTGAAATCGATTGGCTCTGTTTTTTCCTACTCCAAGGTCAGGCACTGAAAGAAATAAAAAAACGCAGGCAAAAGTTAACATTTTTGCCATGTCTAAGTTCTCTATTGTTTCTACACCAGCACACGGAAAAGGCAAGTTCATCAGATAAGTTACCACGTGGGAGCAGAGAGGTGAACACTATTGCTCTGCTGGCAGCGATACAAAGTGAGAGATAGACTTGCAAGTAGACCGCTGGTGGTGCATTCACTCTGGGAGGAGTGTGTTATTTGACATTCCTGGACTTCAATCTCCTCACTATAATATGGGGGAGATAATATTGTTGCAAGGATCAAATGGATTATGAAAATATTTTATAAATTGTAAAGTTATAGTATTTCCATTATGATTCACAGGTAGAAGAATCACTGAAAGAGCTTCCTCAAAAATCATGGTCATCAGAGATGCTAGACTCACACTTTCCACATAAACATCTTACTTTCTGTATCTTGCAATTCTGCCTCTACTGTAGACTAGATTCTGGCATACAAAATTCAAAAATGAAAAATCAAATTTTTCTGACCAAAGGTGATTAAAAAATTTGATCTGCCACGCTTTTGAAGCAAAGCACCAAAAGCACTTTCTCTCTTGGAAAACGTCCAAAACAATCTGTCCAATTTGCTATGAATTAATTGGGTGGCTTGTCCCATTACTATTGCAATGACATATTCTTCTTTGCAGATTAGTCAATATGGTTGTCATACCTCATTACAATCAGTTTAAATACTTTACCTTAGATTAAATATAAGCTGTCTCAGAACCTTACTGAAGCCCAAATTATAGTGACCTTGTATGTAGGTCAATAAAAGTGGGAACCAACAAAAGTTCCTGACAAGTCTACATGAAAGGCACGCAATCATTAAGCAGTAATGTTGGATCTTAGCATATTGTTCACAATATGCAGAGAGAGATTTCTAGTTTCATAAGTGCATTTTAATATTTTAAAGAAGTTTTAAATTTTTTGTTTGAGATTAATATATCTGATATTGTTAGTTTTGTTTTGTGATTATTATTATTACTAATTGTTTTTCAAATTTGATCTTACTAAACAGGGTTGGAATTTTATTACCAGCAAATAAAAGTGATTACCAAATGGATAAAATCATTACTAAATTCTGCTTTAATGTATTTTTAATGTTATACCCTAAGGAAAGTGACACAGTTCCTTTAAAACGAAATGGTCTGTGTTGAAGAATACACAACATGGCTGCGTATCCATGTATCTACGTATGAATTCTTCTGTATGCTACACCATTGACTAGAAGAGGGAAATAAGACAGCTTAAAGGATTTTTTAAAAATGTAAACTGAAGAAAAAAGTAAATATTCCTGCATGAAGAAACCAGACTAAGACACTCTTAAAGACACCACTGATACGATGCTATTGTGTAGGGTTTTTCCCCCCCCTTTCTTTATAGGCTAAAAAGCAAGAGTATTTGAAAGGAGAAAAAAATAAGGTAATTTGGAAGGGCATTTGAAAAATTTTAAGTAGATAGAACTGTTTTTCCTGGGGTAATTAAAGCTTGAAATAGAAGAAAATTCTTTTAAGGCAATGTGGCTTATAAACAAAAAATAAGCAAGGACATAGAGAAATTGGATAATGTACTTCAAATTGATTAATAGTTATATAAAAAATCTCATTTTCATTAAATAAAAAACATTTACTGTCTATGAAAGATTTAAAAATTATTTGGCTTCAAATCATACTTGAACAAAAATTGTCAAGTAGAAACTTGAAAGGGCTGTTTTTTAAAAAATTGAACCAATAATGTTAGAAATACAATTTTGAAAGGTAACTAATAAGTCTTAATTACCTGAAAATTAATTAACATACTTTTAGATAATGCTAGGTTTAAAGAAATGTTAACTCTCTGGAATAAAGCCAAAAACTCTAGAAAATATGATACTAAAACCCATAAGAACTGAGCAAAGGCAGAATCCATATGAGACCAGAGTATAATTTTCTTTCATTTTCTTTTTTCTTCATTTCTCTTTTTGGATACTACTTTGACATCCTTGAAGTTTCATTTATACTGGAATAATAAGATGAGTTAGGGAAATTTATTTCTATGAAAAGAATAGTGTAAATAAATTTGGATTTACGTGTTCTTTAAAAGTAAGATAGAACTCAATTGTGAAATCATCATGCTCCTAAACTTTTCATGGGCATATAGGCCTTTATTTACTTTTCCAATTTCTCCTTGTCTATTCAAGTTTTCCTCTTCTTCTTGAACAAATTCTGAAAACTTTTATTTTACTAGGATATGATTCATTTCCTCTAGGTTTTTAAATTTGTTGCAATAGTGTTACATGTAGCATTTTTTTATAATTTTTCTAATCTTCCTGTGTCAATGGTTATGTCTCATTTCTCATTTTTGTCATATGTATGTATACATACATGTATATATGTGAATATGTACATATGTGTATGTATGTGTGTTTATATATATGTGTGTGTGTGTATTATTTATTTTAGAGACAGAGGTCTCAATCTGTTGCCCTGGCTGGATGCAAACTCCTAAGCTCAAATGATCTCACTGCATTAGCTTCTCTAGTAGCCAGGACCATACGCACGGGACACTGTGCCTGGTTTTTTTGTGACTTTAAATGCCTTCATGATTAAAGAATACAATAAAAAAATAATGTAATAAATAGAAAATAATAAATCATAAAAGCTAAAATTAATAAAATGGATTTAAATGAGAGGAAGAATAAAGAAATGTTTTCTTAAAGAAAGCATTTTTTAAATGATTACAAAATAGATAAACTTCCTATAAGATTTAAGGGTAAGAGAGAGCAAAAATATATAACAAAAATCCAGGCATAGTGGCACACATGTATCTATAGTCCCAGCTACTAAGGAAGCTAAGGCAGGAGGATTGTTTCAGTGGAGAAATTCAAGTACAGTCTGGGCAACATAGTGAGACCCCATCTCTAAAACATACACGAGGTCTTTCTGGAAAGCATCCAATCATATAAACAATTCTTGTTATATTAACAATGGCTGGATACTTTTTGGAGAGACCTTGTATACATATATGTGTGTGTGTGTGTGTGTTTGTGTGTGTGTTTGTGTGTGTATGATAACATAAAAAATGAGAAATGAGACATAACTATAGACATAGAAAAGATTAGAAAAATTATAAAAGAATGCTACATGTAACACTACTGGAACAGATTTGAAAAACTAGAGGAAATGAATCATATTCTAATAAAATAAAAATTCTCTAGAATTTGTTAAAGAAGAAGAGAAAATCTTGAAAAAAGAATCAAAGAGAGATTAAAAAAATAAATAAAGGTCTATATGCCCCTAAGAAGGATAAGAACATGATGATTTCACAACTGAGCTGTATCTTACTTTTAAAGAACACATACTTCTAATTTTGTTTAGACAATTCTTGTCATAGAAACATAAATTTCGCTAATTCATATTATTAATCCAGCATAAGTGAAACTTCAAGCATGTTAAGGTAGTACCTAAAAAGCAAAAATGAAGGAAAAAAGAAAAGAAAATTATACTCTGGTCTCATTTGGGACTACAGATGTAAAAAATCTTTTAAAGATATTAGCATATATCTAAATAGTAGCATATATCTTTGCTACATGAGCAGTGTATCAAAAATTCCCCAAGGATACTATAAATAGAATTTATTCCAGGTAGTTCCTTTTCAGAAAATCTATAACATAATAATTAGATTAATACATGGAAAGAGACAAATATTATGATTTTATCATTAAATTGTGCAAAAATAGTTGACAAATTTTGGCAGCCTTATTTTAACATAAGCTCTAAGTAAAACAAGAATTGAAGGAAACATCTTAAAGTGAAAAAAGATAATACTATAAAAACCAATGCCAAATATTATTCTAAATGGTTTAATACTAGAACTATGTAAATTAAATAAATTCTATTAGGGATGCTTACTATTATTATTCAACTTGTCTTAGAGTTTCTAGCAAATATAGTAACAAGAAAATGAAATATTTGGTGGTAAAAATATTTTAAAAGAACCAATAAAACTATCTTTTGTTATTGATGATATTATAGAAATTCCAAGTGTCCATGGCTTCAGTATGGTGGCTAGATAAAGAGTAATTATACCATGGCAGGGTCTACTAGTTATTCTAAAATCCATTCTCCCCTTCCGTATTAACAGAATAATAACTAGATACACACCTTCACAGTAGCATCGTATCTCCCAGCATTCCTTCTGTTACAGGTTGCCTAAGACTAAATTCCCTCCAAATAGATGTAAACAGAGCTAATTGTCAATTTCATGCCTATCACAGATAAAATTTATAAAATTTCTTTCATGCTTTTTTCCTACTGCTCTACGCTGGGATGGTAACTATCAGAGCAACCCAGGAACAGAAATATCAAAGATAGTAAAGCTGAATTCTCTTGGGTCTTTGAATGACCGTGTGATGAAAAGCTCTCTTCCAACTTTGAACATACACCCTAAACTGTCATCAGAGAGAAATAAATTTCTATTTCTTTTGAAGCTTTATGCTTCTAAATTTATTTAATAATTTTGCCTATCCCAATAGAAACACTGAAAAAATCAATAGCTTTCTCTTAGCAATAAATATACAGAAATGTAATAATAAAAACAAAAAACTATAAAACACTTAGGAATAAATTTAATAAGGAAAACATACAATCTTATTTAAAAATGTAAATTATAAAATCTTACTAAGGAACATAAATCATGATCTGCACAAATGAAAGTACCATTCTCTTATGGGGAAGATAATGTTACAAAATATAAATCATCTACAAATCGACATGTAAGTAAAATGTAGTTTCAATTAAGTCTCCAATGGGATTTCTTTCTTTTTTTTCTGAAGGAGGAAGATAAAATGATCTTAAAGAACAATGATCTTAAAGAACACACACAGAAAATACCTGAGAATAGCCAAAAAAAAAAAATAATAATAATGTAAAAAAGGAGGCCTTCTTATGTCAGCTATTGCACATATTAAAGTCACTGTGATTAAATGAATGTGGTACTGTCATAAAAATTAACCAAAAGATCAGTGTACTCCAGAATTAAAAATCCAGAAATAGATATAAAAATCCCACACATAAAAAATTGGTATTTCAAGTCACTATTGAAAGGACAATTCATACAATAAATGCTGCTGGACAACTGGCTATCCATTTGGAAGAAAAACTCAGAGCCCCATCACTTAGCATATATAATCATAGACTCCAGATGGAACAAAGTCTTAAATGTTAAAAATAAAAAACTTTGAAATAAGTCTAACTTATAAATTCAGTCTTGGAGTGGGCAAGATTTACATAACTAAGACAGGAACCAGAAACTATAAGTAACTGTTATATTTGATTTTATTATGTCTGGAAAGATACAAAAAAATTAAAGTGAATAAACAAACAACAATTGAGTTAGAAAACAACATATTAATAACACAGAACACCGATAAAGGTCAATTTCTATAATACACAAAGAAGTTTTGTCTATTCACAAAAAAAGGCATCAAACCCAATAGAAAAGTATTAAGCAAAAGATTGAAATGAGAATTCACAAAAAAAGGAACTACAGCCTGCCGGTAAATATATAGCAAGATGCTTAAAATCATAAGCAGTCAGGAAAATGTAAATTAAAGTAACAACAAGACATTTCTTTGTTCTGATCATGTTGGAAAAATTTAAGAGGAAATGCCTGTTGCTCGGGAGGATAGGAAGAAAAAGTACTCCCAAAAATTTCTAGTAGAAGTGTGATTTTTC
This sequence comes from Lepilemur ruficaudatus, assembly GCA_963574885.1. NCBI lineage: Eukaryota > Metazoa > Chordata > Mammalia > Primates > Lepilemuridae > Lepilemur > Lepilemur ruficaudatus. The sequence goes on along the minus strand of CAUYRT010004013.1, from coordinate 89,815 downwards.
TGCAGTATCACTTGAAAAAACATCTGGCAACATCTGTTAAAATTAAAAATGTCATTTTATGCAGTAATCTCACTGTTGGGAATCTCTCCCAGAGAAACCAAAGCACTAGTACATAAGGATGTACGAGTAAGGACACTTAATAAAACTCTGTTCTTAACTGAAAGAAAAAATCCTGGCAATAAAGATGGACTAGTTGTTAAGTTTATGTTTCAAAGCTTTAAACCCATTCTTCTAGATTCTGCTCTGTGGCTGGTCAAACCGCATTTCTGTTTTGTCATCTGGCTCCCTGCTAAGTTCTGCTTGCACGGGGAACTACAGAGAAACTGGAAGGCTAGAAAAGGAAAACAGGATTTGCTCCATGCTATTAATAATTGCTTCCTATTTGTTTCTTATCGGTTTCTTATGCTTGCAAGCATCACCCTAGAAATGTGTCTTCACCCCGGGAGTTGCAGTTCCTTTCTGTAGCAGAATCTGAATATAGCACAAATTTTTCTACCACCCTCAGAAACAGATCCGTTGCACTTTTTGGAGACACCGGACCAGCTGGCTGGTTCCTTCCTGAGTTCCATGGGGCTCCTCCTCCAAACTTTCAATAATTCCAATCTCTTTCCTTTGTTCAACGAGGCCTAGGAGGATGTGTGTTTCTTGTAGTTCCTACCTTTGTAATATATTGATGTTCTTTATTTTTTTTTCTGTTACCTAATTAATGATGTTTTACAGACAGGGAATAAATCTTTACATTAAATTCTCTGTGTTAAAAAAGATGTAACTTTTCTCTCCTAATAGGGCAAATAATACTCATCAATAAAGAAATGGTTAAATAATTTATAGTGTAGCCACACCTTGGAATATTATACAGCTATGAAAAAGAGTGAATTGAATCTCTGCCATTTGACCTAAAGGAATTTCCACAAGACAATGTTGATTGTGGAAAATAAAAGAAGAAGTGGCATGATATGATTCTTTGTAAAACATACAAGGACAGACCTCTATAAGTACATATGTGTGCTCATACTTGTGTATAGACATGCATTTGTATATGAGCATATAAAAGTCACAGATGGATACACAAAATGTACGTTAACAGAAGAGTTGGGGTGCATTGATGGGGTAGGGAAGAGGAAGAGTTCAGCAGAAGGGAAAAGAAAAGAGAGAGGAGGTAAAGGGGAAAAATTCTTAAAAAGCAAAATAGCACCTTGGATCCCTGTTTATGTAAAATTAAACATAGATATGATGTACATAAAGAAATTATAATACAAATATTAAGTTTATCTTTCTCTGTTGGCAAATGGTAATGTTCATAATACATTACTAAAGTGAAAAAAGAGAATTATAGAACAATCTGTAGAAATGCTCCATCTAATATTGGCTCTTAACACACCAATCCATGCACAATGGTTACCTTCAGTCTCAGCATGGTGGGATTGAAGGGGAGCAGGCAGCCCCGTGGGGATTCGGCTCTTTCTTTAAACATCTTATTGAGTATAGATTTACTTGTTTTTGGTAGTCATAAAATATGTAATTAAGAAAATTTAAAAAATGGCAAAATTAGCCTTACTCATCAAAGAGCATATATAATAAAATTGTGTGTGTATGTGTGTGCATGTGTGTGTGTAATCTAGAAGAGATGCAGGGAACATTTAATGTTTATATTTCCCAAGACAGTACAGGACTTGGAACATAAACGCCCTGAATTATTTATTTAGTCAAGTGTCAAGTGGAATTGGTGAAAAAAAAATCACAAGATTTGTGGTTACAATGCTTAGATTAGAATTGCTGTTTCATAACTCACCATATGACCATAAGAAAATCATGTACCTTCTCTAGCCCTGGCTTGCTGAGTTTGCAAAATGAGCACAAGGACATTTGCATGGTTACCTTACAGAATTGCTATTGAAGCAAACATGATAAACTTTGCGAAATTGTATTCCAAATTGTAAAGCATTATATAAACATACAGTAGGATTACTGGGACTATTATATTTAGATTGGCTAGAGTTAAAGAACGATTAGTAAGAAGGACACTTGTTTTTAAGTGGTCACATTTATGAAATTTTTCACTATATAGAAGTTTCTGAAAACACTCCTGATTTTCTTAAAAACAAACATTTCATCTCCTAAAAACAAAATTTAACAGAAAAACTTGCCAATTTCTTTCTCTAACTTCACCATCACTGTGAAAAGTCCAGTAGTTGGGAACAGAGACTATTTTAAAGTTACTTCTATACAACTCTTGGAACTTTCCCTAAACGTTAAATCCAATACCTTGAAAAGTGCCAACTATACAAAGACTATCCTGTAAAGTAAAGACAAACATCACAACACACCCGTTTTGGTACAGAAATATTATATATTTACCCATCTACTAATTGTGGTAATGAATATAAGTTTTATTTGTATTCGAATAGCCAAACAATTGTATTGGCTAGGAAATAATAAAAAATCATCTGATCGAGTTCTCCTGCCACTTAAAAAAACACGTAAAAACATGCTCTTGCTCTGCACACTTCTAAAACAAAGACTCTCTACTGATAAATGCAAGTTAGTAATTGTAATTTCTAGCATGAGAACAAAAAGAAATTTTTTAAAAAAAATTTGCACACCTCACTACTGAAAATGTTTCAAACTGAGTGTGATTTAGGTGAAAAGAAAAAGAATATAGCAAAGCGATCATTGGCTAAATTGCCAAAACACCAGAGAAAAAGCCCCATGGGTTGAATTCACACATCTTTATAGCTATGAAAGGATAGAAAATAAGGGCATTCAGTGATTGCTAAAATGCAGAAGGTAATGATTTCACCTCAATTGCTGTGTGAAAAAGTGATTACTGCTTTTTTTTGTAAACAGTATTAAAGTAAGGTCAGCATAAGCTTTTAGGGCACAACTTGTTGAAGCTTTATAAAAAATGATATACTTTTTTAAAATTTTTTCCCACAATTCTGTTTTATATGACTATGTTCACTAAAAAACAGGAAGCTTGTCATTCCTCTGGTATTCTAAGAATATACATGTAATTTATGAAACTTCTTGTTTGTCTTATTGATCCATGTCCAAAATTTCTTCTTGGTTATATACTCTTTCTCACAATAGTCTTCTTACTTAAGAGAAATATACCAGCAGTTTCCTTTTTGTAATTTTTTTCCAAAAATAATATAAGGACCTATTGCTTATTAATTGACTTTTTGCCATAGATGTTTAATATTTCACTAAGTTTTAGGCTCTTTAATTTTTCTGTCTGAGAATCCCAGAGTTGCAGAAATAAAATATTATCGGTTCATTTGAGCTCCAAATGTTATTTTCAGAGGTGTGCTAGACATCTTCCATTCACCCTTCAGATCCATGTTCCACTCTTCTCCACCCTGCTCTGTGTTCAGGAGGCACACCTGGACGGATCCATCGCAGGCTTCTTTGCTCCTGGCTTCCAGTTTCATTCTCTTATACCAAGGAGAAGTAATGCAGAGCCCCAGTAGGAGATTATAGGAGTGGAAGATAGTAAGACTAATTTTCTCTTCCTTGAAGCATCACCACAAGCTGACTGTGTCCCTCAATTGGAGGTCTCGGCAAATGCCTCTCTGTCTCTGGGTTCTGAAAAAAAATGCTCCTTCTCCTGCCTTTTCAAGACTGTAGGTGGTAACCACCCACTGCTGTGTCTCCCCATGGGGTACTAAGCTATTCATTGTATTTTCTATATTTTCTGCTCACACCCATTGTAAATTGACTATTAACTCTCCCCAAATTATCCAATTTGGAAGTACCATCTGTTTCTTTCTAGTCCCTGGTGGATAAAAGTATCTTTAGTATTTTTTTGTGTAGTCTTATTATTATTAATATTAATTTTTGCTATTTTATTGTGTTAATATCCTAGAAGTTTACTCTGGAGGTATGGTCATATTTATCAATCACAGTCTGCTGCTACTTGAAAATCTATCAAGTAGCTTTGAAACCACTTTTTATATGAGAGTTATATTGTTTTCTTCTACAGGTTTAATTTAAGATTGGAGACATGTTTGTAAAACAGTCCATACATCAGAGACCGACCATTTAAAATCTGCTGCACGGTGGGTAGTTTTCATTAGTGTTTTTCATCTTCCATGCTATTAAAAACACTTTAATGACCACATATTTCTTAAGATTGTCAGGGAAATTTCAAGCTAGTCTTTGTTGTTTTTTTAAACTAACTTCTGGAATAGGATTAAACATTCTAAAGCCTTCATGGCACACACACAACATTTGTGTGTGTGCGTGTGTGTGCAATGGCTTTGGTGTGAGAAATAGAAAGTTGTGTGTCAGTGGCAACTAGAGAATACATCTTTTAACTGGAAGCATACAATTTAAAAATATTAAGTGTTTTGTGATTCAAATACAATTTATGTTTAGGCAAATTTATGACTCATGGAAAAGTTGGTAATTCTTCCTTTTGTATTTGTGGAAGAGCTTCCCTTATATGTGAGGTGGCTACTTCAAGCCCTTTTGTTCCATTCCTGTGCTTGACTTCTATTCTTGCCCTTCACTCCGTTATTCAGCTTTCTCATTTACCTCTCCTACCAGTGATATGTAAAGAAATGAGATGAAATTTTATCTTTGGGTATATACATTCTGATTCTCTCTTATCTACCTGATCATAGATGAAAGATTTTCCTGGATGAACAAATAGATACGAGGACTTATAGATCAGAACATAGTCCCAGGAAAGCTGATATCGCCCATGTTTCAGGCCTTGCCCTCGCTGTCATTTACTTAGTGTCAATTTTGGACAATCCCTTGTTACATAATGATATTGAATCACCAAGGAATCTGGAATCACAGATTTTAAGGCAATATTTCATGGAGCTATTTTAGAAAGATAGCCTGAAAACCAATCTTACTTTGCATGAATGCAAATTCCATGCATGTATAATAAAAGCACAGATGGATTATTTCTAAATTATTAATCTTGTTTCCACAGTAGCTTTGATATATCATCTCTTTCTCTCTCCATTCTTCAGAGTATTCCCTTTCAAGGTATTTTTAAAGACAAACAATCAAATTTAACTCACACTTTAGACAAAAATTTCAAAAGTCCTATCCATTGCATTTAGGTTAATTATTGGACAAATGATAGGGTAGGAAAACAAGTGACCTCTTAAGGGCCCACAGCAACATCAAATTTATTTTTTTTCACATATCCACTTTCTTAGGGCCAGGAAGAAATAAATAGGAAAGACACTGGGACATTATTATTTAATATAGTATTATAATTAAGAAATAACAAATTTTCCAGAATGCCTGGGTTCAAATTCTAACTATACTACTTGTGATGTGACCTTGGACACTTACTTATCCACCTGCAACTTCTGTTTGTGCATCTGTAGATGCTGGTAATGATACAGCCCTCTCAACATTGTTGCAATAATTACATAAGAAAATGGGGATAAAGTGTTTAGCATAGAACATAATGTTCTAAATAAATGGTAGGATAATTAATCTTATGTTTTACGTGATCTGTAAATTTTATCTATATACAGCCCACGTGTCTTTATATAGAAGGCATACTAATAGTATTTTTAGAAATATAAGTTTTAAATGCATTTCTTAAAAATGTGAAAAAAATAGTTCCAGAAATATGTTATGAAGCATTTTCATAAAATTAAAACTACCCTTTTGAATCTCACCTATGAAAAGGGGGAGAGCTTGAGACCCTGATAAGGACAAGGGCAGTGTGGAATAGGACGTCAGCCTCACACTGGCAGCAGGCGACACTCACAGCCGACAGCCTCAGTGGGCCTTGGTCATGTCTAGAAAAGTCTTAGGTTGGTAATACATAATGGAACTATGTGTACACTGTAAAGAGGTGGGAAGACATGATTTTGTGGGCTACCAAATGAGACATTAAATAGCAAATATATAATGAGCATAGTTATAACAATGAATAAGCATAAGAAAGAATTTGCAGTCAGATGTACCTGGTTCAAATTCTAAATCAGGAAGCACTCCTTAAGCTATGTAACCTCGGGCCAGTTGCTTTACTTTTCAGTGTCTCATGTTATCCTTCCACTGGGTTTTGAATGGTTAGAAATATTATCAGTACAGGGTTCAGTAGAATTTCTGGCACATGTTTCAATGAAGAGTGATAGTTACAAGAAGTGGCTTGAAAATGGAAGGTTTTAGTGACTCAATTTCCATCAGTTCTGTCAGTCTCCACCACACACAGAGGCCATTCCAGGTAAATATAAAATGTAGGTAAAAACACTTGCTTGCTATGCAAACTCAATTTTTATAGAAAGCCTCTAGCTCCCAATTCCAACTATATTACTGCCCTCAGATATCTTTTAGATAAAAATTCTGGAGATTCACTGTCCATAAATGGCTATTACTACTAATAAAATCGATTTGGGGTAAGTTTACTTGTATTATTCTACCACCACTACACAATGAAGTGTTTCTCCAGGGAAAGAACTATATTTCAGTTACATTTTTATTCTTTTTAATTTCAATGGAATGCCTGCTTAGAATATCATATATGTTTAGTAAATAGGACTATTTAATAATTCTACATGTTTCAGAGAAATATTAGTCACTCTTGAGAATAATAGAGAGCAAGTATAGATAGTAATTTATGTGGTATTTCATACATGAATACTTGTGGTATTTCATACATGAACATTTGCCTTTATTTTTATGACATTTACAATAGAGAAATAAAAAGCCACATCTGTTTTTAAAATGTGGCTAAATTATAAAGTCATAAATACAAAACAATACTGGATTGATTTTGGTCATAGTATATTCTAATTTGAATTTCACATATAATATTATCAACTTTTCAGTGTGGTAGCACTATTTATAAATGTTTAGCAGCAATATTGGATTAATCAGAAAAAAACATACTTTGACCTAAAATGATGAGCTGAAATTTTCAAAAGAGATAGCAAGAACAGTGGCCTGATATCCTCTAAAAGTGCTACTTGGAATTCCTGTATTATTATAAGCTATACTGCATCTATATTAGTTGAATCCCCCATAGGAAAGTATTATCTTTTACATATTTGAGCTTCTTTGGGTTTATAAAGTGTTTCTATGATTTTGACCACCCAGATGCAAAAATCTGAAGGAGCTGAACTTTAATCTCAGTGGAAATCACTGAAATCCTAGATATGTACAAATAAAAACAAGAATTAATGACTATTTATTAAAGACATTCAATTTCTTATAATAATACTCTCTAGGGATAAAATATAATAAATTAAGGGCTAGCAAATCTGTTGAAAATGCTCTACTTCAAGAGCAGAATTTCAAAAGGCATTAAGACTTTTGACCACAGCAGGTTTAAAAAAAATAATGAATTTTCAGCCAATACTCTATGGGATGAATAAAAATCAACACTTCCTAGATCTCCAGTTATAATAAGATAGTACAGAAAATAATTTAGTCTCTAAAATTTTTGACAAACATAAAAAATGTAAAGTACAGAATTTTGATCAAAACATACAAGAAGATAGATATACACTGTCAAAATATTGGTGGTTTAAAATAAAGCAGTGTTACTAAATTATCATCACCAGGATGATTGGAAGATTTATGTGCTTATGTAACTAGTTTTCTGAAAGTCTTTATGGAAGAACAAAACAGAACTTTTATGATGGTTCTTTTACTTGGTAGCAAGTTCTAGGAGGCATCTCAAATCTTATATATGTAATTCAATTTATGTAAAAAGAAAACAAAACAAAACCCGAAGCATCCAGTATATATGATTATTTGGATTTAGTCCTGATTTTTAAAATTTGTTTCAGAGTACAAGATGCACAATTTTATGTTTATATGTACAGAGTAACTTGAAAATTGCCTCTATAGTAATAGGCAAGGGTCATTTCATGGCTTTCCAGATAACAGTATAACATTGATTGTTCTAAGATGTGGATGCAAGACAAAATTAAATTATAGTTAAGTTAAAATTAGGCAACCTGTAAACCCTATAAATCCATTACTTTCATATGAACATAAGTAGAAGCTCAACTTAGAAACATGTGTAGAGAATGAATTATGTTAAAGGATTATTAATATCATCCTTTTACCTGGTATTATTTAAAATAATTGTTTATTTATTTATTGCCACTTCCCCAGTAGAAGGTGAGAGCTGTTGTAGTGGAGAATTTGTCTGTTTTGTTTGGTGCCACAACTCATCACCTGGAACAGTGTGTAATATATTATATACTCAGTCAAGATTTATTGATATGATTATCTGGACAAGTGCTATCTTAGTTGGTTTGTGCTACTGTAGCAGAGTACCTGAGACTGGGTAATTTATAAAGAGCAGAAATTTATTTCTCACAGTTCTGGAGGCTAGGAAGTCCAAGATCAAGGTGCCAGCAGTTGGTGAGAGCCTTCTTATTGCGTTCTCACATGTGTGAAGCTTCTTTTGTAAGTGCCTTAATCTCGTTAATGAGGGGTGAGCCTTTTTGTCCTAATCACCTCTTAAAGCCCCACCTCATTATACTATGAGATTGGCAACCTCTGAATTTTGGAGGAGACACATTCACACCAGAGCAAGTGCTAAACCCTTACTTCTCTGTACGCCGTTGCACTAGAACAGTCCTTGTTACTTTTTAAAATTTCCCTTTCATTTTTTTTCTTCTTGAGATATGCTGCAGTGATATATGTGCTAGGATTGGAATTTTCAAAAACCAAATTATATATACAGTATTCCCATCTTATCCGTGGAGGACACATCCCAAGACCCCAGTGGAGGATGCCTGGAACTGCAATAGTACTGAACCCTGTATGTGTTTTCCTATATATACATATCTATGTTAAAGTTCAATTTATAAATTAGGCACAGTAATATATTAAAAATGATAACTAATAATAAAATAGCACAATTATAACAATACACTGTTCACAATTTCATGGATAGAAGATTCCTTTATAAAGTAGATCTTAGCAACCTCAGCATATTATTATTTTTTTCTTTCCTTATTAAGTGAAGAACTTTCACCTTTTCACTTAAAGGTAGTACTTTATGGATTCTTTTTGGCATATCCAAATTGCCAGCATTACTACTCTTGCACTTTGGCGCCATTACTAAGTAAGGGTAACTTGCACATAAGCATCCTCAATCTGATAACTGAGACAGCTACTAAGTGACTAATAGGCAACATTTATTGTGTGGATATGCTGGACAAAAACATGATTCACGTCCAAAGCAAGACACAGCAGAACAGCATGAGATTTCATCACGCCACTTAGAACAGTGTGCAATTTAAAACTTATGAATGGTTTACTTCTGGAATTTTCCATTTACTATTTTTGGACTAAGGTTTACTGCTGGTGATTGAAACCGCATGAAGTGAAATCGCAGATAAGGGACACTACCATATAACTCCCAACTCAACCTTTCGCAGAGTGCTAAGAATCATGCTGAAATGTATAGTGATACTTAGAACAGAGGGCATTATGATGCCTAAGGGATATAGGGTTAAAACCATAAGATATTTTGAACAAACTAAGCTGTAAAAAAATCAATAGCAGATGATACGCAATTATATCACATCTAAGAAATGTAATAAAGAATTCCAAGGTACTCACCAAGCATGCTTTTATTCTGTTACAGTCAATAAATAATTTTTGCACCTACGAGCCAGAAATTCTTTGTCATAAAACTATAAAGTCTTGCATAAAATATAATTTACTTTGTTCATACTTTTCTGACCCACATCCTTTTATAGCTTTCTACCTTAATTTATGATGGCCCTAACACATTTAAGTTTTCTGGTGGAAATTTCTGCCATCAACTGAGATTGACTGAGCAAAGACAGAAATGTGCAAGGGAAAATTCATTTGTTTGCCAGGCCCCAAAGTAGAGACCTGGCGTCTAAGTGCCCTTTAATCATATGACTCCTGTGGCTATGCTCATTTATTTAAGTCACCTCTCAGCACTCACAGCTTTCTTCAATTGCTTCTGGAAGCAGTTTAGCCTTCCTGGTGGTCTGGATGTCGGATGCTGAAAAAGAGGTAGTAGGGTCCTATGCGTCTCTGAAATCAGCAGGCTGTTCTGCCTGTAGGTCTGATGCTGACAAACGTGTTTCAGTTCTGATTCTTGTTGCTTCAGAAAGCGCTAGCGGAGAAAAATCTGTCTTTGCTTTGGTCGGAATTGGTGTAGCCAGCAGAAAACTGCCGAGGATACGTTTTAATCGGATTTCGGACACTTGAAGTAAATATTAAAGTCTTTTTCGTTTTATGACAGAAGTTTCCACCAGAGAACCAAAACATTCTTTGGGACCATTTAAACTACTTGGCAGGACAAAGCTGAGTGTTTGTGAGCTTGGGGTTCTGTTTCCCTCATGTCTTATTAAATCCCAAAATATACTTAGCAACAGGGAGCTTTTGCATATTTTTGTAAGAATATTTTCATCAACTATTATTGACTCTTAAGTGATGCAATGTACGAGAATTTACATTTTTATGTAATAAAACCCCTTCAAATTGAGGAGTAATGCATTATCAGCCACCTGGTACGTTCATATCAGATACCAAAACATGCTCAGAATGTCTTTATGTGCTTAATAAAGGGCTATTTTCCTTATTCAGAATGATGTTTTACAGAATAGCTTTATGCTGGGTGATTAACACACTCCCAAATAGCAGTCCTCACAAATGCAAAGTGGAACAGAATTTCATTCTTCTGTTCAGGCTTTAGATTGAATAAAAATATTTCACTGTCACAAAGACAAAAGTCACAGCTAGATAGATGGTCAAAAAAAGCACTCATTAAACCTTAAACCCCAGAGCATATTTTAAACTAAAAATTACTTCAAACATCATAAATATCCCAAATTCTCAGGCTCAGTAATTAACCTCTACCACTCTCCTACCTTGTTTCTAAATGAAGTGGCAGTGGCTGCCCAAAAAACCATGGATGAAGAAAGGGGAAAAAGTCAAGTCTGTGGTTGAAGTTTCAGAAGATTTTATTCTTTCTCTCAAATTCTCTTTAGGTTAGTAATATTTTCTCTGTGAAAGAGATACTAGTCTGATGTAGAAATCAAACCCTTTAATACAATACTTCACAAAATATAATTTTATGGCATTTTGGTTTTCATTTCTTTACAAAAAGTTTACATGTGGAATAAATATTCATTCGTATCTCTGAAATATCTCACAACCCTTTACAGCACATTGAATGGTAATTAGATTTTATGCTTTTCCTCAACATGAGGCATTTTAGAGACCCCCTGCAGAGTTACCACTGAATCAGACCATCCCACTGAAATACAGGGATGACCAGACAAATCACAAGAGGACACCATACACTAGTTTGGTGTCATCACTGGACAAGTTATTATTCACAAACTGTGGAGGCTGATTATTGTATATGAGGAAATTTACTATCATGAAGAGGACATCCCTACTCTTGACATTTATGTCAGGAAGAATGGCAAAATTACATGTGTGGTAAGGGTTATAGACCAGTAATTTCAAAGTATGCTATATCCTTAAAAAAGAACATTAAACTGAAATGTCATGAACTCAAAAGTCCTCTCCTCTTAAAAGTTTTAAAGAACACTATTCGGTATTTAGCAACTAAAACAGTGTAAGAGACAATCATGTAGAATTCGCTAACACAACACTAGAAATAAATTCTCAGGAGGAAATAATTTTCTCTTAGGAAAAGTTTTTCAGTTATATTTAATCACTTCAACATCTTTTATGTGCTAATTTTCAGAGATAATCTTTACTTCACACTTTCACGTTAATGTTAAGCTACACTTCATTTAAACTATGGCAATAATCATCACGTTAGAATTTCACAAAATCTTGTCCAATGGTACAAAACTTATTTTTCTCATTATGCACTTAAAGGGAGTCTAATTCTCTCTGATAGGGCATTCTGCTGTAAGTGAAAATACCTGAATGATAGTAAAAAAAAAAAAAGTGATACATTTTGACTTTTTTTTCCTTGAAGGCTACAAGAAAACTCACTTTGGTTTATAGTCATTCAAAATGAGAGACTTGGTGATGATTATGTACCAGCTGAGAGAATTCAGTTTTAGCTCTTAATAACACAGATGGTATTGTAAAAGCTACCTGTCTCCACCCTCTCCCATCCTAATTCTCCTACTTACTGCTCTTGCCTAACCTCCCTCAGTGTGAATAACACAGCACCTGTGTTATTCATTATTATATGTTTTGGTCCCAGTACAGGTCCTGGGTCATATCATCCTTTCAACCCTTATTAATTGTCAAGAACTGAGAAGGTTGTGAGATTTTACCTTACCTGCATGCTATCAAGTTAGCCTGCCACAGTTTCACTGATGCAAGCAGAAGACGCAAGACTCATGGTTCAGAGACAAGGAGAGTTTATCACTTATGCCAACAGCAGTAGCCAGAGTGTCAGCATTCTGCTGGTTCTTCAAGGCCCAATTTTCCCTGGGAAATGGGAAGACAGCCAGGTGATGTCTGTGCATTCAGTGGGTTGTGTAATGGGAGAGAAACCCTTAGTTTAGGAAACCCAAATCAATTTTAATGGCTAGTAAGTATGCGGGTTCTTTGCTGTAGAAAGAGACTATCTTTCTTCCAAGGCTCTTCATTATATATGTATCATTAAAAAATTATGTGGACTATGAACAGATATAGTACTTTGTTAGCAAGAAATGTAAGATATTCATAAGCAACTGTGTACCCACATAATTCCACTTTAACATAATATCTTTCATTTGTCTTCACCGAATAGCTGAATAATGTAATAAAGAAACTCTGAAGCAGGTAGTTCACAAAAAGCCATCCAACTTGCTACTCAGGAGCTACCAGGGGACACATGTTGGCAACCAGAGAAAAGGAGATTTTCATGTCACCTGCTATAAAGAAGAGCCCTTGCCATTTCTAAGAAATACCATTTTTCAGTATGTACCTCTCTTCCACTTAGATCCTTCAGGTTGCATGTTGTCCTTCTGTGGACTATCTTCTCTACTGTCTCTTTCTTGTCTATATGACTCTTTTATCTATTTAATTTTCATAGGAGAGAGTGTGATATAAAACACACTACTGTGGGGGTCGGGAAATTGAATTCTTTTTTAAAACTGTTTATGTCTTTTATATATTTTTTTATTTTTAAATTTCAGAATATTGGAAAAGCAATATAGGAAACTGAATTCTAAACTCAATTTTTCTCATACTAGTTATGTGACCTTGGGTAGGGCATTTAAAATAACTGACTCTAAGTTTTTTTAAATGTAAAATTAGGGGACTAAACTTGGAGCATTGTTCTGTAACCCTAAATTTCCTTTTACTTGTGCTTTCATGGTGTAATTGCTCAGAATTGTTATTGATGTGTGAGTATCTGTGTGATTGTGTGTGTGCATGCATGTGTGTGTGTGTGTGTGTGTGTGTGTGTGTGTGTGTATGAGGAAGTAGACAATGAGAAAAAGAGAGAGAAAGAGACATGGAAACTGGCAGATTTTCTTTAATGTTGGTCATTATTTGTGCCCTAAGAAAAACACTAAATCCTCATTCAGTTATTGACTATTGATTATATAGTGTATTATGAAGAAAATGTTCAATAGAAAGTTTTCAAAAGAAACTAAGGATTTTTTCTGCCCAGTAATTGTGCATAATACATTACCTTGATAATTTTGCTTAATCTTCACAAAAACCCTTGTGGATTGGTATACTTCCTGTTGCCTCTATGAGGTGGTAATGAAATTTGCAGTGGAGGTGGAAACATAGATTCAGATCCTAAATCTGCCACTTTGTAACAGTGGGATCTTAGACAAGTTACTGAGATTTTTGAATCTTAGTTTTCACATTAATAAAATTGAAATAATAATCTATATTATGAAGCTATGCTGAACATAATGAAATGTTTGATGTAAAGGGCCCTGGTATAGATTTGATATAAACAAATGTAATTTTTTAAAAACTTAACTTCCCATTAAAAAATTAGGAAACCCAATCTCAGGGTGTTTAAGTGACTTGCCTAAGTTTACAAAGCTGGTAATATGTATCGATTTCCTTCCAATGTCATGAATGTTTCCCTGTGGAATTCTGTCTCACAGGAGATCTGGTCATTGACAGTGAGGATAAGAAGTGTGTTAGCCTCCTATATTATCTAAGTTCACCTTCCTTTAAGCTTCTCTGATCTCTCCAGCCAAGTCACAGGGTTCACCATCCATTGTGACCTAATGTAATATTATTTCTATTTATTTTTAACATACTTTCTATTTTTCTATTATGTTAAAATATAAATAAAATTTATCATTTTTACCATTTTTAAGTGTATAGTTCAGTAGCATTAAGCACCTTCGCAAAGCTGTGCAACCACTACTTATTTTTTTATGTCACCCTTTTAAATTTTATTAATACTTTTGTGTATGCCTTACAATATATATAACAAAATATTACAATAGTATATGGATTTTTAAATTGTTTTAAAAGCATAAGCTTATCGAGAGTGTGTTTGGAAATTTTTTATGATAGGTACATGACAAAAAAATCATGAAGACCAGTAGCTTAGTGAAACACTTTTTATAATCCTCTATCAAATCCACAAGTTAAGTTGTGTTCTTCAACTGTATTCACTTTCTTCCCATTCCTCCTCCTTAGGCTTGCTAGGAACATAAAATGAAGTCAAACAAATATGGCAGGTAATTGACCAATACTAAAAAGGGCTTAACTTTCTACAAGGGAAAAATTAGGAACTGTCACCTTACATAGGAAAGGCTGGGACAAAGAAGACAAGTGCTGCAATCTCAGCTACTGTTCAACTGCACTAATTTCTGCCTTGCATATAAACTATTCCAGGCTGCTCAGATGGAATAATAAGAGAAAGGAAGACAATGAACTATGGAGAGGAGAATCCATGTGCTATTTCTAACCCCTTCTACTTGCACAGACTGTACAGCTTACTAACATTAACAGTCCACTTACATTATCCCATTTCATCCTCAAAAATTCCTATTTTAAAAATGAGTATAATCAAGTCAAGAAGGATAAATAATTTACTGATATCCATACAATTATTGAGGGACAGAGGAAGGATTGGAATCATAGTGTTGTATCACTTTTATGCCTAAAATCATCTTCTCGCTACATAACAGCTGCATCTAAAGACAGATGCTTTAAGAAGTCATGGGAGGCAAGGTGGTTGTTCAGGGACCGGTCTGTTTTGGCAAACAAGCAGACAACGCAGTTGATTCTTAAACTTCACTCATAATCATAGTCATCTGGACACATTTACTAAAAGTACAAATTCCCAATATTGTAATGTCAAAGATTCTGAATCCATAGATCTATGATGATACCTACAAATCTGAATTTTAAAACATTTCCCAGGAGATTTTGCTAGGGCCCAGCTATGGACTGCTTTTTAGATAAAGAATACACAGATGGGACAAAATATAATTGCAAGGCTAACAATATTTCTTTCATATAGGCTGAAATTTTATTCTCCAAATGGCTGAAACTAGAAAATTGGCATTCTAAGCATTGAAATATTTTCTAAATTTTAACATGGAACTTGAACTCTCTGAGTGAAGTTAATATAAGAAAAGCATATATTCATTATAAAAGAGCAATTTCCGGATTTTCAAAGTAATAGAATGCCACAACCTTTATATTTTTTCTATGTATAATTTTATAAATAGAAATTAAATATATCTGTAGCCCAGAATGGGTCACCAAATAATTAGAACTACATTTAGTCTAAATATAGGTTCTTACTAGACTCTCATGACCCACTTTTTCAGATTGAATTGTCTGGACATTAAGACATGTATTGTTGGCTCTAGTGACTGTCTTTCAGGGATTTAGAGAAAATCAGAACACCTCATTCATTTGGGAATGAGGGCTGGGTAGGTGTGGGGGTTTTCCCTGAGGGAAATGAATGCCCCTCCATCTAGCACGCTGGGGCAGGAGTGACTGGGCCTTGTTCTGGTGAGAAGAACCCTCCCTACAGTCTGGTGTTAAGGAGGGATTTGAGGTTTGGATCCTGAGAAGAGAAAACATGGTCAAGGAAGGTTCTAATTAATGGAAGAGAAATTGTCCCTTGAAACATGGCAGCAGGCTGGGGACAATGGAGAGAGATGGCCTCACTTCCGGGAACACTTATGGCCAATGGTCTCTAGGAAAAATATGTAATCTTCACTTTAACATTATATTTTTTTTTCCTCCCCTGATAATAACTATTGCCAGGCTCTCATAATAAGTGCAATAGGCTGGTGTTTGCTGTGTTTTGTGGAAATAGGAGAAGAACCCTTTTGTTCTTTTGAGTTGGAGCAGGCTCAGGAGAACTGCAGCCTAATCACGAGTCAGCAAATGATCCCCATTCCTGTTCCTTCCCAGTCACCGTGTTCTACTACCGACATTTCCAGGAATGTCTCTGGGACTGTTCGTGTAGGCATAAACTCCATGGGGTCCCTTAGGAGAAAATCTCATTCATTCCATTATTCCTGGGAGCAGTTGCACTGTACTAAGAGAAGCAGATGGGAATAGTTTGGATTGGATAGCTCAGCTAATAAAAATTCAGGGCTAATAAAGTCAAGGTCAGGAGATTGTTTTCCATGGTAATCAGGGAACAATTAACTTAGAAAGAGAAATAATTTTCCAAAGGCAGTGATTAAAGCTGTACTTTGGCCAATGACTCAATGACCGCTGTGGTCATGCAGCCCAGGTGAGAGAACTGGGATGCTTAATCTGTCCATCTGCAGACTCATTAGTCCTCAATGACATGTTAATGCCTGTGGGTGCCTCTGACAGGCCTAGACAAGGAAGAAGGAACTAAGGGCAGGGAAAGGAGAAGGAGAAACAACAGAAGAGGCTGTTTTGGGGAGTGGAAAACTACAGCTGACAAGATGTGCAGAGTGGTAACCACTGAAAGGAGAGTACTTTCGGAATTCCTCAGTGCTGTCAGTGCAGAATGAGCACAGACACAATCATCACCAGATGATGGCATGTTGGTAACATCTTCACTCCTGGCCAGCTCCAGTGAAAAGAGGATTTCTGAAGGAGAAATCTGAGCGGTATTTAGAGGGGAAAGTTAAATATGTGAACCAAAGATAAAATTATCTGTGTGTGTGGAATTACTTACAGATTACATACAGGTTTTTAATGAAGAAATAATGTGACAGGATACAATTATTTGAATCTAGTGTTTAGATCATTAGTGTGTAGAGTCAGAAGGATTGTGTCAACCACCTGACCTGCATGGGACAACAAGAGCTATTCCTGGAAGATGAATCAGAAGGGTGAGACCCTGTTCTCACTGAAAGATTCCTTATTTACATATCTCTAGTTCGTCTATTTTTAGTAGTACTCCCTTTGGTAAGATTTCAGTATGAAGAAAACTAGCCCCATGAGACTGGTGCTACGGGTGATAAAATAGTATTTTCATTTGGTTATATCCTATGACTGTTTCTCTTTTACATAAACATTTGCACTCCTGACACACAAATGCCTGGTAAGTTAAACATATTGACTTAAGCAGACATTACATGAAAGTATTAATGATTCTGGTACTTTAACCAAAAGAAGAAAGGTATATTGTAAAAAATAACCATCTTATTATGCTCACCTATTGCTATTTCAAATGTAGCTTAAAAGCACATGTTTATGCAAAGCTTACCTGCTCTTAATTATGAAAAAATTAAACATTTGTTTTACACAACATCCTTGACTCCCATGTTAAAAGGACTATTGGGGGAAGAGGCCAGAGGTGAAGGATAATCTTGAATCTGGAAGGAAGCAACATCAGAAATAAACTCAGGAATGCTGTCTAACACTGGATATTCATTAGCAGTTCAAAACAAAGATTATAAACTTATCTGACGTGGCACCCACCAAAGTTGCCAGGACTGTTCCACTGCTCTGATTCATTTCCCAGTTCTCACACTCTGGCTACAGATAAGCAGATGAGAAGAGGGATATGGAGAGGAATTTCCAAGCACCTAAAAATTGTTGTCCGGCTAAACCAAATGAATAAGGCAAGCAAATAAGATGGTGTGTGACAGAAATGCAGCAATGAGGATCTTTCCACCATAGCTGACTCTGGTAAAGTTAATGTACACAGTGGACACTAATTACCTAAACCTAATTTGCTTCTCTGTCTAAACAGGTTCAATTACAGTAACAGACAGGAGAAAGATGAGACACCACCTTTCACAGAATAGGGAAATAACCTGCTGAAATTGGTAATACCTCTTAGACTTTATAAAATTATAACAAGTACCCAGACGTAGGTACTGAAATATGCACTTTGTACCACAACTTAGATTCTCAATTAAGTGACAACACATTTTGGCTATCACAGCAGCTTTGGTTAACTGTACGCAATAAATCACCTTAGTTTTAGAGAGAAGAAAGTTTTAGAGAGAAGAAAAAATATCAATCTAAATTTGGAACTGACCCCTATTTTCAAATTAATTTCTATTTTACGGGCAGGTGCTTGAGCAATTTTCAAAGTGACTGTACTTACTCACAGGGACAGTGACTGATTTATTACTATGTGCTTTTATTGTCAAGACAAGAAAATTCCAAGGACCCACTGGATGACTTTTCACAGCATTTTATTTGTATTATCAAACCAATGTCTTTTACTATTTTTGTCCTAGAGGAAAGCCTTAGGGTAAGGCTTTTCATATTTTCTTTTCATATCTTAGGTGCAGAGTTATAATAGAAGTCCACACATTCTATGAATGATGTGGGAAAATAGCATGTTATTCATCAGATTGCAATGGATTTTCTGTCTAATAAATATTTTCTCAGGTTTCTGTCTAGGTAACTGAGTCAGCACCATGTAGTGAAATAAGCCTGTATTGTGGAGTCAATAGAATTTACAGTTACTTAAGCTCTCTCCTCTTCAGTTTCTTGTCTTTAAAATGGAAAGAAAATAGCTAATTTGTTGGCACATAGTGTGCAATGGTCAAATGAATAAAAGTGTTCAGAATAATACCTGGCAAATAAGAAGTCAGTGTTTATAGCACACTTTTTTCTTGATTATGCATTATTTACATTACAGTTGAAAGAAAAAAACCAAGTCAGAAATTGGCCCTAAAAGTAATAATTATCCTTTTATGTATTTTCTTGCTCTAAAAATAAGTAATAATTATCCTTTTATGCATGTATATCATTTCACAAAGGATTGAGACAACTTATAAAAAAAAAAAGTAGCATTGAAAATAAAGAGCCAGAAAATATGTTGATTTACTAAAGACACAAAATGAGAGAAAAAGATAATATACATATTATGAAAAATATACCTTAAGTTCCTACACTTTCTTTTCTACTAAATAGGGCTGAAAATTAAGCTCTGGGCTCTCAAGGGACCAAATCAAAAAGAAAACCAAAACCAGTTCCAAACTATAACTTACCTACTTTAAAAAAATTAGCAGTCTTACGTCAGAAATGAAACTTTTCATAATACTTAGTGCCAAAAAGTGTTGCATGGCTTGCTTTTCAAGGGACATGTAGTAGGCAATGTGCTCAACCACAAAGTCCCAAAAACACAAGGGAGAATCTCTTTTTTTCTCCAAAGAATTACAGGGGTACAAATGGTTTAGTTACATTTATCAATTTTGTTATGCTTGAATCAGGCTTGTAAGTTGACCCGTCACTCAGATAGTGTTCAGTGTACCCGTCAGGTAGGTTTTCGCCCCTCCCCTCCTCCCCCCACCGCTTGATTTCCATTGAGATTTACTCCCTCTGTGCACATGCGTTCTCATCAGTAGCTCCATTCTAATAAAGCGTACATGTGGTATTTTTTTTCATTCTTTAGATACTTCACTTAGGATAATGGTCTCCAATTCCATCTAAATTGTTGCAAAGGGCATTAAGTCATGCTTGTTCATGGCTGAGTAGTACTTCATGGTGTACATGTACTGCATTTTGTTAATCTACTCATGAATTGATGGGCACTTGGGTTGATTCCACACCTTTGCACAATTGTGAATTATGCTGCAATAAAGATTTGAGTGCAGGTCTCTTTTTGATAAAATGACTTCCTTTCCTTTGGCTTAAATACCCAGTAGGGGGAGATCTCTTAATGAGGCTATGATGTTAGAGCAGCACCATGAACACGCTTCAGCTGGCAGGCAGACAAGTGGCTCCTGAAAGGCAGCTCTCAAATAGCTCGATACTGATTCTTCATATCTCCTCACCCTTTCCTCTCAAGCAGTACAACATCTAATCAAAATTGGCATTCTCCAATTGCTCATCGCAGCAACATGCCATGGGAAGACTCCCAGTAGCTAGTAATGTAAAAGCAAGTGAGCATCCTGCATGGATGACACTATCTCTTTTCTTCCAAGGAGTTTAGGGATTTCTTTTCACCTTGGAGAAACTGGCTTGTTGCAAAGCTGCACAGGTTCAGTAATGCACAATTTTGATTTTTTAAAAGACTTTATTTTTTAGAGGTGTTTTAGATTCGTAGAGATTTACCATATACCTCTCACCTCCACAGCCCATTACCAACATCCCCCACCAGAATGGTTCATCTGTTGCAATCAGTGAGCCTACACGCACACATCACAATTACCCAAAGTCCATAGTTTACATTAGTTTACATAGTTTACATAGTCTCTTGGTGTTCTACATTCTGTGGGGTTGGAAAAATGCATAAAGGTATGTATTCATCATAATATTAATAGTATCATACAAAATAGTCTCACTTTCCTAAAAATTCTCTGTGCTTAACCTGTTCTTTCTTTCTTCCCTCTTAATCCCTGGCAACCACTGATCTTTTTACTTTCTTATAGTTTTGTCTTTCCCAGAATGCCATATAGTTGAAATCATAGAATATGTAGGCTTTTCAATCTGGCTTTTTTCACTTAGTAATATGCATTTAAGTTTTTGCCATGTCGTTTTATAGCTTGATAGCTCATTCTTTTCAGCACTAAATAATATTCCATTGTCTGAATATACCACAGCTTATCCATTCACCTACTAAAGGACATTTTGGTTGCTTCCAAGTTTTGACAATTGTGGATAAAGTTTATGATAAACATCTGTGTGCAAGTTTTTTTTTTTTTGGAGGAAATGTTTTCAGCTCATGTGGGTAAATATCAAGGAGATGGATTACTGGATGGTATGGTAATAGTTATGTTTAGTTTTGTAACAAACTGCCAAACTATCTTCCCTAGTGGTTGTACATTCTGCATTTTCACTGTATCCCTGGGCTCATACTCTTAGTTTTTGCTGTCCCTTTTTCCATGCCCTGACTTCCTCTTTTCCTGACTTTTCTTTTTTTGAAACTCTGATAATGTATTAGCACGTAATATTTTGACTGAGGCTCTGATTTCTTAGAAACATAGACTAACGCACCGGCACCTGTATCATGCTACCCATAAGCTGGTGAAGTCACCTCATCTCATGAGCCCTCAAAGTCATGATTGAATGTCAGCAGTGGGGGAGTTTGGTGGACTGGGGCTCCTTACTCAGAGGCCAAAACCTAAACAAAAGCACAAATCCAGGGAGATAAGTGGACCACTGAAGCTGGTCTTTGACATTGGGCACATTTTCAAAGCTGGATGAACTTGATCAACACTTTCTAATATCACACCTCACAGAGGTAAAGGAAACAAAGTTTAGGGTCTGACAAATAGTACAGTTTAATAGGAGGGCAATGCATAATCTGCAACGTGAAAGAATTGCACTGTCAGTCTCATGAGGAAAAAAGAAATATTTCATATCCTTTCAGGGGACTATAAAGAAAACTGTCTTTCATGAAGTGTGGCACTTAGATGAGGGGAAAATAGTCTCCCCTGAGAATTAGTAGCTATCACTAGCCTGAAGCTACATTACCTGGCTGGTCCAAAATACCTCAAGCTGAGGATTTATTGTAAAGTGATCTCAAGCTGGTAGTATCCTGAGGTACCGGCAGAGGCAAATACAAATTTTCTCTGATGGAGCCTACTTTTAGATCTGAAAACAATTCCCACAGGTAATATTCCATAATACAGAAACTCACAGTCAAAGCTCAAAATTCATAAGGAAACAAGCTATCATATGTGAGAACCAGCAAATTAGTTGACAGCTGAATTTGACATGCAAAGTTTCGAATTCTGTTAGTGTGAGACAAGCCATGGATCAAAGTGTTTAATAAAATAAATGAGAAGGCTGAATATATGAGTCAAGAAGGAAAGACTATTAAAAATTATCAAGCAGATTCCAAGACAAATTGAACAAAGGGGCCAAATTGAACTTCTAGAGTTAAAATGACATAATAATATAATAATTGAAATTAAAAGTTCAAGTAATAGGTTTAACAACAAAATTAATGCTGTTGATAAGAGAATTAATGAGCTGAAAGATGTAAAGTAGGAGAATTTACATAGAATACAGGAAACTGTAGAAAATGTAACAGAGGCATTTAAAGACTCAGATGATTGAATGATAGGTCTAACATCTAAGCAGAAAAGAGAATTAGGTAAAGGCTTATATTTGACTATTTTAGGCCTTTTCATATACATTTTAGAATAAGCTTATTAATTTCTGTCCCCCCAAAAATCTTGCTGAGATAATTAATGGTATTGCATTGAAACTATAGGTCATACTGGGGAGAACTGGTTCACTGCTCCACTAGGTTGTCAAGCTGTGTACCACCGAAGAGATCAGCGCATGATTCGAGGTTACTGAAAACAGACAATGTGCCCACCGGGCTCAAGTGCTACAGCCTTTACTTACAGCAAGAGGAAAGAGAATGCACTAGACACAGCCCGTTGTGATATATTGACCCCATTTCCAGCAGGTCTCTTCTGCAGCCCACAAGACCAGTGTGGCTGCACACATCCCACTCTGTGCTGCAGGGAGGACCTGCTTCCCTCCCTGGCAAGAGCAGATACAACAGTGGGGTGGCCCAGGTGCCATATGACGAACACACTTAATTAAGCAGAACAAAGAAGTACGCATTAAGTCTAAAACAAGGAAAGACATTATCAAATAAAGAGATATGCCCAGCATAGGCCATGAGGGCTCTTTACCTCTTTGCAAGGAAATGTTCCAGCCTCAAGGTCGCTCATGCAACCATGGAAGAGATGAGAAGCTGCATATGATTACCTTTCCCAAAAGGTATTTTTTAATGATTTTTTGTTGTTAGTCTATGTATGTGGTATATATCTTTACATTTATTTAATGTTTTCCATACAGTTGCTCATAGTTTTCAGTGCACAGGTCTTGTACATTATTTTGTTAAACTTACTCCTTTCCCTAAACCTATATAGAGAAGAGAGTCCACCTTGGATGATACTGTTTTAATAATTTCTGTTGACCATAAAAAGATACCATAAAGACCCCATAGGAAAGCAATGCAGTGTAGAATCTAAGACCATAGATCCTGAAGCCAGACTACTTGGGTTTGATTTTTGATTCCACTGTTCAGTAGCTGTGTGACCTTGGGCCTCAGTTTCTTTATCTTCAAGCATTTTTTTGGATCATGGTAAGTGCTACGTGTTAAGCATTATTGTAATAAAAGGGAGAAAAGAAAAGTCACAAATGGATACAATATTTGCAGAAGATATAACTGACATAGAATTAACATACAGCCTATACATAGCTCTCCTAAAAATTTATGAAAGAGAAAAGCGCTATCTGGAAAAATTGGCAAAATAGCCTGAATAGGTACCTCAAAGCGGAAAAATCACAAATGTTCAATGAACATGTGAAAAGCTGTTCAACCTCATTTATTATCATAAAATACAAGCCAAATCCATAGATAACATTTTACTCCCACTAAATTGGTGAAAACTATAAGTTTGACAATATCGAATCTTGGCAAGAATGTATTGCTATCACTACTGCCCTAATAGTGGAAATGTAAATTGTAACAACTATTTGCAAAATAATTTTTCATTACCAGTAAAGTTGAAGTTATGTGCACTTAATGGAAATATTCTTTGACAGAATGGTGTGTGAGGTTTTGTTTCCACGCTTTCTTTCAAAAACACACACATACATATATTTCATGAATATTCTTTTGCATCTACTTGTTATTTAATAAAAAGCAAAATAAAATAAAATGACTCCTTTGAACTAGATGATCTCTCGGATTTCTTTCTCTGCTAGGATACTATATTTTTTAAATTTCTAATTTAGCATTTTACTTATTTAATGATCAAGGAAATGCCTTTTCTCTGAACCTAATATTGCTGTTTTCTTCTCTGCTTTTTAATCACCACAGTTCCATTTTCTTGGAAGATTGTTCTCTATAGGAGAGAAGATGTCATAAATGCCCTGAAAAACCAGGGACGGGGGATGACAGGAAGTCTCAGTTGGATCTGACCCTTGAACTCTGAGCCTTACTAGCTCGTGCTTAAATGCCAGGCCTGCAAGGCCTCCAGACAGGAGCTGTGAGAAATATTTTTATTAGGATCTCTGTGAAAACAAGTGACACTGCTTTTATACTCAGAAGACTATTTGAGACAAAGACAACAAGCAAGCAATACAGTTTTCTCCTTATTCTATTATTGGTATGATACACCAAGACTCTAGAGAAGGAGATATTGTTAGGACTGATGTTTGCTGGCTTGGGAAGATTGAACAATACCGCCCTTTGCTAGACATGGGCATTATTGTGTCAATGCCAGAATGAATAACAATGGCAGCAGAACAGCAGATATCACTTAGAAGAGCTGGAGTAGAGGAAGATAAGATTATTTTTGAGCAAACAAGAGACACCTCCAAGCACTACCAGAAATTACTCGATGTTTCAGTTAAGACTCGTGGTTGCAAGGGAAAGAAAAAAAATTCATTGACTCATGACTGAAAGATCCAGTGTTGGGTTGCATTTGGAAAGTCAAATATGTGTCAGGAGCATATTGCTCTCCTGGCTGCTAACTTTTGTTCTCCTCCATGTGTGTTTTCATTCTTAGGTTCCATATAGTTGCAAGAGCTCCAAACTTATATTTTTCTTGGTTCAAGTCCAACAAGAAAGGAACCTTTTCTCCATCCCTATAAACCAAAGTCACCACTGTCATCGGATTATATCTGTGTTGTGGGCATCACACCTCCAGCTTGGAGTTCCTCCCTTTTGAGATCACCTGAGCCAACAGTGGAAGAGAAGTTTATCCAAAAATAAAATTTATAGCTTTTGCTGGAAGAAAATGGAATAAAAAGTGGGAGGAAAGAAAACAAATACCAATTACACAGAGTGAGATTTGCAAGGTTTTTCAGATGGGATCATACATCAGTAAATAAATTAGTTATTACTGATAATATGAAATCATTAATAATGAAAAGCTGACAAAGTATGACTTACTCAGATTACTAGTAGGCAATCTGGAAATAGTATTTTGGGAAAGTTAAGTCAATTCTTTTTTGCACCATCCATTCCTTCCTCCACCTAAATCCAGGCCCTTGTGAAGGGGTCAACACCTAAAATCCCATGATTAGAATTTTATTGTTTTGATTTAAACCTATTAAAGACTTTTCTTTTAGATAAAAGGTAAAAATGTCACTGTACACTTATATAGGAGCAAGAATTCAGAAGCACTGGGATTAGGTCTTAATACTGGAATGACAAAGTGAGATAAAACATTAGGCTCTGAAGGAAAAGAAAAAAAGGAAGCAATCTTAGGGGGAGAATGGGAAGGGAAGAAAGAGGCAGAAAGGGAAAAGCAAAGATCCCAAAGGTAAACTGCAATTTTGCCTCCAGTCACACTATCTATTCATTTTAAATTTAGACGAGTGGTTTTCAACCAGGAGATTTTGCTCCCCAGGGGATATTTGGCAACATCTGGAGATGTTTTTGGTCTTCCCACCTGAGTAGGGGTGCAGTAGTGGTGCCACTGGCATTAAACGGTAGAGGCTAGAGATACTGTTGAATATCCTACAATGCAAAGAAAGTGCCTCGCAACAAAGAATTATCTGGTGCAGTACATCAATAGTGCTACTGTAGAGAAACTATGGTTTTAGGCTTATAATCAAATTTCTGGATCAAGTACACTGAGATTGCTGCTCTCCACTGGCTAGCTAATGGC
The DNA here is from genome assembly GCA_963574885.1 of Lepilemur ruficaudatus. NCBI lineage: Eukaryota > Metazoa > Chordata > Mammalia > Primates > Lepilemuridae > Lepilemur > Lepilemur ruficaudatus. Next base: position 63,884 of record CAUYRT010004013.1, on the reverse strand, counting down.
AGATAGGATGTCATATAATGAAGTTTTTGCCCTTCCTTCAAATATGCTACATCATGGGATGGTGTTCTATGTGATATAGGTTTCTAATAGCAGTTAAAGCCTGCTCCGCCAGCCTACCCAAATAGTTATGATTGACAAACATCAATCAACTTAAGCAGATGTTGCATCTTGAGTCCCTGGCAATACCTGGGCTTTTATTTTTCTCTGTTAATTTAATTTCCAAACTTAACACCAGCAAAGAAGAAAACTATTCTGTTGGGTCTGACACTATCATTTTGGGAAGATCATGCAGGAAAAAGAAAATGAATCACAGTGCAAAGATCTAATTTTACTTCTGAAAGGAAAGACTCAAGAGGTGAAACAATTCATTTAGCTGATCCATGCAGCTTGAACTATTGGGCATCTGCAAAGCAAAATAAAATCATCAAAATAAGTTGAAAACAATGCTGTGTTTCTGTTATAAGGGAGCTAGCAAAGACTCTTAACCTTTGATGGAAAAGCGAGTCAGCTCCATAATATTGGCACTGAGTGAGAGATTCTCTGGAAGATCTAGAAAACTGTGTAAAGATCTGTGTAAAGGTGCATATAGGCTTTATCTTCTCAGGGAAATGAAGGGTAGTATCACTAGTGATACATTATCAGTTTAATCCAAATTAACGAGCCTTATCTACAATCCATGGATATATTGGTTGCAATCTCTCCCCCTCTAACAAGCAGTGAAATAAATTCTATTCTATATGATCTGACCTTGCCCCGCATATGCAGCAACTGCCTATGTCATCCAAATGCTTTTCACTTTAAAATACTTGGGATTCTTTTAAAGCAACTCAAATACTGCTTAACAGATATAGAAATATTGAGCTTACAAAATACTTTTCTTAGGTATGAAATGTCGTGGTTACCTTAAGTGCTATGTTTGACAATTGATATCGCTGACATTTCTCTTTGACACTTCTTTTGTTTTTATTGTGAAGGTACTTCCTCAGTCTTTCAAATGCATCTTTTGGCTTGTGATTGATTATCTGTCAAATTTTTTTTTAGAGCAATTTTTGAGAAACCACGGATATGTCAAAAATTCGTGTGATTTTGAATATGAGCCCCTTTGTGGAACCAATGCAGTGCAGACAGCTCGAAATATCAATGAAGTGTTTGGGAAGGATGTGGCTAACGAATGCATAGTCCATCCATGGTTTGAGAAGTTCCATTCCGGTGATTTTAATCTTGAAAATAAGCCACGTGGACAACCTGACACTAAGGTGGATAATGATTAGCTGAAAGCTGTAGTGGAAGCAAATCCATCTCAACCTAAGTGTGAATTAGCAGCAAGGTTTGACATTACTATTCCAACAATATTGGGCCACTTGAAGCAAATGGGCAAGGTAATGAAGCTGGATAGATGGGTTCTGCATGAATTAAATGAGTACCAAAAGAGAAATCATCTCAAAGCTTGCCTATCTTTGCTGTCACGACATAAAGGTGAACCATTTATACACTGTATTGTGACGTGATGAAAATAGATGATTTTTGACATTCACAAGCATTTGGCACAGTGGTTGGATAAAGATGAAGTGCCGAAACACAGCCCCAAACCGAATATTCATCCAAAAAAGCTAATGGTGTCTGTTAGGTGGTGCAGCACTGGTATTATCTGCTACAGCTTCTGAAACGTGGTCAGTCAATGACAGTGGATGTCTACTGCAACCAAGTGGATGAAATGATGAGGATGCTTGTGATTAAGCAACCGAGATTCGTGAATAGAGACAGGCCGATCCTCTTGCAAGACAATGCTCAACCACATGTCACACAAACAATGCTGCTCAAGCTACAGAAGCTGGACCTGGAAACTCTCTGTCATCCACCGTATTCTCCAGACCTTGCACCAACTGACTCCCACTTCTTCCAGGCTTTGGACCAATTCTCACAAGGAAAAATAGTCAATTCTCAATAAGCTGTGGAAAACACCTTTCGATTTCGTAGTTACTTGCTCTCAAGGCTTCTTCTCAGCTGGCATAAGCAAGCTACAGTCAAGATAACAAAACTGTGTCGATAGTTTAGGTACATACTTTGATTAATTGTACTGCTTCTTGTTTGAGATATAATAAAGTAAACTGCTGATTCAAAATCAGACATTTCTTATTTAATGACATACAACTTGTATTTTGACCATCACAACAGCCCGTATGTAAGGTTGAACACTGAGACACAGAGTAGAAAAATGCTTTGTCCAAAGTTATAGAGCTAGTAAAGCTGGAGCCAGGATTTTATCCTATTTGTCTAATTTCTATTCCAGGGCCCTCTCTACTACACCAACACAGCTTCTGTTTTAGAGAGATAATGGTATAGAGAGAAGTCAGTTAAGAAAACGAACAGGAAAAAAATTTTTTGGACCCTAATTCTAACTTTCATGTGTTCTGAGAGTAGCAAAGTAAAATTTGAATAAAGTATTTTATACTCAGGCTTCTAATATAAACTTACTATTTATGTTCAAATTTCTAAGGTAAATTTGTTTAGGATTCTGATATTTTGTGATTTGTCTGAAGAAAAAGCAGAAATATCTCAAGTGAAAGAAGGCCAGTATATGAAAAGAAAAATAAATTGAGATAATTTCCAATAGACTTTAAGTTTCTTTCATCAGAGATTTGTTGGCCACAGACAAAAAATGAGGTGGAAATGGGCTGCCCATGTTTGCTATATTTAAGCCTTACATGGATTTAAGAATTTGCATTTAAGATGAAATGGAAATTGATAGATATTGCAGTATTTTTTCCTTAAATTCAACCCATCCTACATTCTAAATCCTTGTTAGATCAGTAATGTTTGCAAACTTAAGCCTCTGGAGAGAAGATCATTGAGCAAACTGGCAAACACAAACTCATTATCAACACACTTTCTGGAGATCACATGTGTGCAACCTTCAGGATCCCTGGTTACTTCTCCCACATCTTGGTATTTATTGTCTTGGTGTCTCACTTACGAATTAGACCTAGAGCCTACATCTGAAGAGATATGAAGCACCATGAAACTGGGACAAAACCAGGAACTTCACTCAAACACCAAACTGTATTAGTATACAGTTACTGCCAATGAGTTTCTGGATGAACTTTGGGGAAAATTTGGACATAATGAATATTAGCAATGTGATTGGGCTAAATCCAGCTTGTCCTTTAGATCCTCTGCCCATACCTATTTTGAAACCATAATAATGATGTCACTTTTTGTATCCTAGGAATGCCTATTTAAGGAAAGCTGAAGCTAGCATTGCCTAAAAAAAGTGCTTTTTTGTTTGTTGCTAATAAGCCCAGGAATAGAAAACACTGAAAAGAAAAAGTGGGAGTTCTTTGAAAGGAATAGACCTAACACAGAAACACAACTTAGTCCAACTCTGCCTTCATAACTTGAGAAACTAGTATTTTAAATGAATTAAAAGTTCTGTTGGTTGGGCATAATAGGTCACGCCTATGATCCTAGCACTTTGGGAGGCCATGTGTGGGAGGATTGCTTGAGGCCAGGAGTTCGAGACAAGCCTGGGCAATATAGAGAGACCTCGTCACTCCAATATATATATATATATATATTTTTTTTTTAAAGAAATCTGTTGACCAATAAGATCATAGATGTTTTAGAATTTATTTTACATTTGTTTGATTAACTGACCTTTGAACTAAATGGTCATTTTTGCCTCATAGCAAAAGAATGGCTGAGCAGTTATCACATCAAGGAGTGAAGCATTAGCATGCCTCATCATGCCCACTAAGATATTACTGGCTCACAGTGAAAGAGTTTGAGTCCAGCCTATTAACAGAGTCAAAGTGATACTTCAGAGCAATGATGTCTGCACAGAAATTGATTTATTTAGCTCATGACTTAATTTTTCTGTTTAGTTATAGTACAAAAATACATGCTGAGATTCTAGAGACAGAGATAATAAAATATGAATTATTAAGGCTAGAAGTTGTATTCATTTTCATAGCCAGCCTTTTCTTTCTCTACTTGTTTTCTTTTATTGTTTCATTAGTTTTCTCTTTCTAGAACATTTTTATTCAAAAAAAAAAAATATTTACAGGGCCAGATTTCCTTGGTCAGCCACCTGACTGAGGGATGAAGGAGTCTGGAAGGCAGAGGGCCCAGTTGGGGGTACCATTGCTGCTGTCTTGATAACTCCAAAAAATTACATTCAGGCAGGACGAGCTGGGCTGGGCTGGGCTGAGGGGCTGCAGTTATGTTCAACCTGGGCTCTGAGGCACCTCAGTGGGCTGCATATAGGGGAACGGGACAATGTGAGTGGGGTTTTGGCTTTCCATCCCAGCTCCAGTTCAGTCAAGGACATTCTACTATTATCAGATTTAAGAACTGGATTTCTATAAGGGATATTTTTCATAAAAAAGGAGGAACCTTAGGTACTAATTACACACTGGAAATTACTAGTTTCTGTGATGAATAAACTGAGATGCAGAATGCTTGAGTGTCTTTTTCCGTGGTTACCCAGGGAACTGGAAGAAGAATCCCAATTTCCCTTGGTAGATAAATTACTACACTTGAAGGATAGAAGCCTACATTGCAAGTTCAATTCATTTAGTGAACATTTTATACCTAGGTTAACAGACATGCTGTGACTTTTATGAGTGAAGATGAAGTGGATAATGAAATGCTGTCCACCTTGACACCTTAAAAGATACACCAAATAATCTGGGCTTGGTTCTGACCTCCTGAAACACCTGCCTTATATCTTCTCACAGCCTGAAACTTTTCCAAGATAGCTGCCTCTTGTTTTTATTCTTTCATACTGAACATATTACGGTAACTCAATAACTGATAACAACAGAAAATTTTACATGTTGACTTTCACTTATAAAGTTTGGAATATGCAAATAAAAGGTATTTAAATGTTAGGAAAAGCTTCTTTTTATTACTGTTGTTATTACTGGAGTCCTAGTTACTACAGTTAGTAGTTATACCCTGAAAAGAACCAAAGTAAACATTAAAGCAAGTAAATGTTATGTAAGTTGTTTTATCCTTTCTAGATAATTTTAATTAGCTTTTATGTCTCATTTATATTCATTTAATTTTGTTTTCACTTAAAAGTAAATTATTCATTCTGGTTTCTTTTTCAAAGTGTAAAAGTTTGGGAAGTTGGAACCTTATTCATTATTCTTCAATCATCAAATATGAATTTGAGTTATTTGATGGTGATGAAGAATAAAAAATGATAGTATGGTAAGTTCTTTTTTTGTAATGGCATATACTTTTATTAACGTATGGAAGATTAAATTCAGAAGGCATGTGATGTTTTTGGAAGTTAATATAACATACACATATAGATCATTATTTTATCATGTAAATTTTTTAAAAATTTAATCTCCCAAAAGGTACACAATAATGTGCTGTAGATATAGTCAATATTGGTTTATAAACTTTTCCTTTGTTTGGTCAATAAATGATTAAAGCATTTTAAGGTTAATGATCTCATGATGTGATCAATCATTCTAAGTTACAATCTGTCACCAGGGCTTCTCATTTTGCTGAAAGCAAATGATTTCTTGATAATGATCACAAGAAGCACATCTGTATTCTGGCTGAAAAATTAATTAAAATGTGATTCCATCTGGTGGTCCAGTTGGGAATGTCACTATGTGATTTAATCTACATTGAGCTGAAATGAACTTCACATAATCAAAGGATATAGTGCAGTGGGGGACCTGGAGATGGAAGTTAGTGTTGCACATGTTAATTTAAATCTCTTTTTTTTCATTAAAACATTTTTCTTCCTTTTATTTTATAAAAGCTGGAAACCTGGGAATATACAATTTTCTTGTGATTTTCTCAATATGGGAACATTTGCCCTTATGTGAATTTCATTCAACTGCATATTTACCCCTATTTTCTCTCTTCACATTCAGTAGGGTTGATAAGGCTGATGTGAGTACAAATATATTGTTTGGAAGTTGCTGACTTCATCACTCATTTTGTTCTGAGATTACGTACATTAGGTTCCTATTACTGTTGGAAAATTACTACTAAGTTAGTGGTTTAAAACAACACAAATTTATTATACTAAAATTCTGGAGGTCAGAAGTCCAAAATGGGTCTCACTGGCTAAAAGCAACATACCAGCAAGATTCTGTTCCTTAGGGAGGCTCTAGGGGAGAATCCATTTCCTTGCCTATTGTAGCTACTAGATGCTGCCTGCATTTCTTGGCCTGTGGCCCCTTCCACCAGCACTGGATGGTCCATTGCTTCTCACGATGCTCTCTTTGGTTCTGACTCTTCTGCTTTCCTCTTCCCATTTACGGACCCTTGTGATTACATTGAGCCCACTCACATTATCCATGATAATCTCCTTATTTTAAAATCAGCTAATTAGCAATCTTAAGTCCATCTGCAACCTTAATTCTCTCTTGTCATGTAACATAATATATTCACAGATTTGGGGGATGTGGACATCTTTGGGAGCCAATATTCTGTCTTCCTCTCATTATAACTAATTTATTCTAGTTCTTATGCCCAAGTAGGAATTGATGTCTTTACCTTCCTCTAAGAACAATTGGAAGGATTTTTCCTTTTTGGTTTGGTGAATATTTACCAGTTTGCCCACATACTAACAACTGTTTCTAGTTATAGCTTGATAATATGATGAGAGCTTTCCCAAGGAGCCAAGAACTGGAGATAAAACTTGCATTAAAAGGTGCTTCCTTTGAGTATTATTGCAATGTACAATTGAGTACATAAAAACTTTCATTTCTTTGCATAGAGAAGAAAAAGTCTTTTTAAAAAAACTAGCTCAGAAATTCCATGTGGTCTTATTTTTATGATGTACCCATTTTCAAATTTTTAATTTAATTCTTACGAGTTGGCCAAAATTTCATCTTATAAATTTACTTTCCTTCTTATTTTTTTTTTGCAAAGTGAAACTGTTTGTTTTTCATCAGTTAAACATATTTCTCCTAAACTTAAATAGGTGGAAACTTACATTTTGCTTACTGAGACCGTAATGTCACAATTGTTAACCCAACTCTAAATTCCAGACTCCATAGCAAATGTTTAACATTGTGAGTGCATACTTTTGCAAACAAGAATATACCCAATGAGATAACCATAAAGTATTACTATTAGGATAGTGGCAATGCAAGTAAAAATTATTTATGTTTATGAAATGATAATTTTAAAATTAGACAAATATAAGAAGTTCTCATGCTGATAAGATGTTTAGTCTATCAGTCAGATTTGAATCATACAAGCAGAACTGCTAGAATATATATTTATATGTGAAGGAATTTTTTATAGAGATTTGACATTATTCAATTATGAGAGCTGGTTAAGTGGTTTCTGTTGTCTGTCTTTATGCTTCGCTTGGGCTTAAAGTCTGCAGGGCAGGAAGTGGAGAGAGGAAGATGGATGTAAAATAGGAGAGAACAAGAATAAGCTCCCAAGTGTGAGTTTGAGCCTTTGAGAACTGACTGGAACCCTTGTCAGCTCTTGCTGGCTCAGACCGTGAAGATGCTGGCGTTCTGCAGAAACTGAAGTCCATTGTCATTGAATCTAGGAGTCAGAGAAGCAAAAGGAGGCTTCAGGGGAAGAAAGAATCGCAGGACTGGATGCAGCCTCACTCCAATGAGATGAGCCAGCAGATAACTGACAGGTGGTCTGGATGATAAAATAGTTGCTGTTTCCCACAGTCATGCTCCCTCTGGCCTACCCTGACTGGAAACACAGTGAGGGGAATTCTGGGAAATGTTGTTCAGTCTAGTGAAGTTGGCACATAGCAAAGCCACCACATGTAGCTTGAGAACATTTATGATCTAATAAACTATTTATCTTCAATAATTCTCAAACCATCAAATGTAACTCATAACCTTGCCCTTCCCCTTTCCTTCTCCACACTCCATTTGGGTAGTTTGTTTGCTTATAGACATCTAAATCACAGAATCTTTTTCTTTGAAATGAAAAACACTAATTGCTAAAGACTTTAGATCTCTCATTTTTGTTTCTCAATATATTGTCAAATGTCATTGGCCTTCTCAAGCCAAAGAATAATTTATTCTATTTCATAAATGGAAAATAAAGCTATAGGACAAAATTAAGGCACTTATTTTTATAGAATGCTATACTCTTAATCAGTTAAATGAACTAAATAATTGAGGTCATTATCTGTATAATTACAAGGGTTTTTTTTTTATTTTTTTGTTTGCATTATTGCAAAGCCTGTCTCCCCTGAATTTTGTTTCTCACAAAAGGCTTTCTTACTTTGCATTATTCAAATATCTCTATTTATTCATTATTTCATTTTACATTTGCATGTCTGATACGTACAATTAATACACAGCCATTTTATGAAACCAGCTTTCATAAAATTCTTTTCTAACAATTGGTGAAGTATTACTCATACTTTAGTTTAAAAAATTGGCAGAAGTAATTATGAGTGTATCTATACATAATCAAGAGAAGAATTGCAGCAATTACTGGAATCGCATATAAAGAAAATACATCTTTTCTCAATTGAATATTTAAGACAAAAATTACATTATTTGGGCTATTTTACTGTCAAAGTTTTCCTAATTCTCCAAATTCCTTTATGTATACAAGTTGAAAAGAAATATATATGTATATAAAACATATAGGTATATGTACGTATGGTAGGTATATGTATATATGTCAAAGTCAATCTTAATGTAAATATGAAGATTATTATATTCCAGAATTTTTTAGAGGAAATTGCATCCTTACTATCACTGCTTTGACCATTGTAAACATACAATGACTTAAAATTAAACACATATCACATATATCTTAATAATTCAAAAATTTAAGTAATGTTTCTAAGATGTATTTGCTGAACATGGGAAGTCTTAGTACACTGTTGGACTATTTTGGAGTTTAGTTTCTTATCATACATTTCCCTGATGTTCATTGTGAATATGATAATAACAGTAGGGATATAATAAGAACATAAATGGCCATTTTATAAGCTTCCACTAGCTTTCTGTTCATTATAAAGTAATTATGCATCTTCCTACTGCACATAACAAGGCTCTAATTATATCAAAATGTTCAGGGGACAATATAAACCACAGAGGCAAAATGCAAGTGATATGCTCATGTCCTTGGGATGCTAAACATGCTTATAGCATTCTGAGCACAATTCAAACATTTATTTTTTTATACATGTAGTAAAAGAGAAATCTTAAGTAAGGAGACTTTATAATTCCTATTTCACTGCTAATCAGTCAGGATGCAGTTCTTTACTGAGATCTGCACTGCAGATCTTTATAGTTCATTCTACCCTTAATGAAATCTGAGAACTATGATCAAAGAAGGCCCTAGAAAAGCTCCTGGTGAAGCAAATGTGCTCATGACTTGGACTCTGTCCTTACTTCTCTACCTTTCCAGATGTTATTCTTGTTCACTGAGCAGGAACATGTTTCTTCTCAGGTCTGGGACATTCTTGTCCAAGGATTGAATTAACCTTCCCCTGACTTAATGTTAACTAATTTTATGTACTAAGGCTTGCCCACACTAAATTTCTCTGGAGCATTGATTTTTTAATCTGTAAACTTCCTGAAATACCATGCAAAATTGTGTGTTATATGTGGGTACTCATTTTTCTAGGGAGAGGGATCTAGACCTTTATAAGATTTTCACTGGGGACTATGACAAACAAAAATGTATGAATCACTGCTTTAGAGATTTTTTGAATGACTTTTCCCCTTAAACTTAAACTTCTCTCAAAAAATAAAAAGCCAGTAAAAATAGAAATATTTCAGCACATAACGCATGGCATTTGACAGTAGCACCTTTTTTGGGGATGTTATGTACTGTATAGCAATGAAGGCTGTGATGGTGAGGAAGTTAATAGTTTTGCTCTGAAATTAATGAGTCATACTGTCACAGTGGCAGTGAATTATTTAGTCCCAAATGTCACTCATTCTAGTCTAGTGTGTATTAAATAAGCAAATAAATTAAATAAAAAACCTATTAAAATCTATTTCATCTTGAGTGTATTTTTGTGAGAGGTGAGAGGTACAGATCTAAACCTAGGGCAGGAAACCTTAAGAATTCTAGAAGATGAGGTTGGGAAGACCCTTTCAGACATCTGTCTAGGCAAAGAATTCTTGAAGAAGACCCCCAAAGCAATTAATGCAGCAACAAAAATAGACAAATGGGATCTGATCAAATTAAAAAGCTTCTGCACAGCTAAAGAAACTATCACTAGAGCAAATAGACAACCTACAGAATGGGAGAAAATATTTGCTCTCTACACCTCTGACAAAGGTCTGATAACAAGAATCTACCTAGAACTCAAAAGAATTAACAAGAAATAAATCAAACAACCCTATTTATAAATGGGCAAAGGAGATGAACAGAAATTTTTCCAAAGAAGACTGAATAATGGCCAGCAAACATATAAAAAAAGTTCATCATCTCTAATCATTAGAGAAATGCAAATCAAAACCACAATGAGATATCACCTAACCCCAGTGAGACTGGCCTCTATCAAAAAAAAATCCCAAAACAACAAATGCTGGCGAGGATGTGGAGAGACAGGAACACTCTTACACTGCTGGTGGGACTGCAAACTGGTGCAACCTCTGTGGAAAACAATTTGGAGATTTCTCAAAGAAATAAAAACAGAATTACCATTTGATCCAGCAGTTGCATTATTAAGCATCTACCCAAAAGAGCACAAGACATTCTATGATAAAGACATCTGCACCCAAATGTTTTTGGCAGCACAATTCACTATTGCTAGGTCGTGGACACAACCCAAGTGCCTGTCAATTCATGAGTGGATTATTAAAATTTGGTGTATGTTAACAATGGAATATTACTCTATTTTAAGAAATGACAGTGAGCTAGCACCGCTTATATTATCCTGGATTGAGCTTGAACCCATTATTCGAAGTGAGGTGGCACAAGACCCGAAGAATGGGCCCCACATGTACTCGCCATCAAATTGATACTGACTGATTAACACTACGGTGCTCAAATGGTGGTGATTTTCATTAGGGATTCGGGGGGTGGAGGGTAGATCCACATCTGAGGGATGGGGTGAGCACTGTGGAGGGGAGGGGAATGCTTGAAATATAGTTGGTGAAGGGAATAGGTGTCTCAATAGGAGGAAGGAAATTTCCTAAAATTGAGTTATGTGAATAGCTGTCCAACTCGGTAAATTTACTAATAATCATTGAATTGTACACTTAAAATGGAGTAAAGGCATGATATGTAAAATAAATTAATTAATTAATTTAAAAAATAAAAAAAAAGACAAGAGGAAACTTTACAGGTGCTGAATGTGTGCACAACATTGATGTAGTTACAGTTTCATGGTATATTCATATCATCAGTGTACCAAATTTATACTTTAAATATATGCAATCTATTATATGTTAATTGTATCTCAATTAAACTGTTAAATAAATATGAAAAAGCAAAAAGGCTTACTTGAAACAGATTTGAACTTCAACTTCCATAAACTGTAAAATCAATAAACATACCCAGATATACTTACTCTAGCATATTTTCTGTCAAAATGGAATCTTGCTAGTATCACTGGGAGCAGAGTGGATTTAGGAAAGAAATTTGCCTTGAGATGCTGATACATTTTCTTAAGAAATTTATCTGCATCTTAAAAATAGCTTTAGGATCAGATGATATGGTAGTTGCTATGGAAACTGCGCATTCCAGGCAGAATCACAGTGTGTAAAAGTTGTAAGTTAAAAACACCTTAGAGTTTGAAGCCCTGCAGTCCCTCTCACCCGTCCTCCTGCTTTGGGAAGTAAAAATCATTTCTTAATGAACTTAAGAATCTTTTAAAAGTTCTTTATAAAAACATTCTTATCTGCTAACTGTATCCCTTACCAGAATTCCACGCCCCCCCCTCCGCCCCAGGTACATAAGTAAAAAGTGACATTTTAACTGAGAGGGAATGGAGATATTGCAATCATGAATCATTTACAAGGAGCTGGTGTGGAAAACTGCAGGCAACCTCTTTTAGACATGACCAATAAGTAAAAGGTGATTTTTTATGATGGGTCAGTTTATCCAAGTGACTGGGAAGGAAATGGGAGAGCGGTTGAAGGCTTCCATGAGCTTTCCTGTTATCTCCACTTCTAGGTTTCATTATTTTCAACACATGTGTAAAAACTAGTTTTCCTCTGGATATTTCACATAAAAGTAAGAATGTACACAGGATTGAGCTATTTAAGGATACAACGAAGAACCTCCCTTCTTAGACCTTATAAAACAGGGTAGTGACTTTCTGACCCACAAGAAGTGATCGTTGTATTTCTGCTCTACCATGCTCTTGGCCATATATTTATTTCAGACTCTAGAGTCACAGAATCTGTAGTCTTTCTGGCTAGACATCAAACGTAGCCTCAATCAGAGATATTTTTACCACTTGGTTCACTTACTTTAATTATACCAGGTGTCCGGGATATTTTATTTTATTGAATCTACTAGATTTTCTGAAATCCACATTAAAAAGACTATAAAATTGAACTTAAACATGAGCTCATTTCTAATTTTAACGGTTTGAAATTGTCTCTGTTTTGCGAGTTAGTTTTGTTTCATTTTTAGGGGGCAATCAAATTAGAATTGTGTTTAGAGTACTCGGTCTTCAAGTTATTGCTTGCGATTATGGCAACATGAATTAATATCTTTATCTTTCCTCTAAGGAAAATTCCGTCTTATGCTGTCAGTATTCAATTCATACTCTGGAGACAAAATTCATGCTGGGAAAAGTGTACTTCCTTTCTCAGACCACATTCCCTCTGAAGGATCATACTAAAAACTTAAAGCTGCCTCAAACTGTCTTCTGGCTTCCTCATCCATCATAGGGTAAAAGGCAACCAACCACAGTCATCCATGTTCCATGCGGCTCTTGCCTACTTCATTGTCCCCAAGAGCCAGCTCCCTCACTGCATTCTACCCTAAAAAATTACTTCTATTATCCCCCAAACCATCCTGCTCTTTAACTGTTCTGAGACTTTGCACAACGTATGCCCCTTTTTCTAAATCTAGAGAACTGAGTCTTTCCTCCTTTGAAGTTTTTCTGACCTCCTCAAGGAGAGCTTATCACTCCCCTTACCTCTCTCTGTCCACATATCTCTATTGAAACACTATCGTGCATTGCACATCTGCATCCCCTTACTAGACTGTCAACTCTCCGAGGGCAGAGCTGTCTGACTCCCCTTTGTGCTCTTGTATCTACGATGGGACCCAGCTCAGGTCGTCTATCACCCTCATCTGGCCCCCGAGGTGGACATGGTGTTAGGAATATAATTGTCAGTTTTCTACTTTATATGGTGTTTCAGTCAAGACCATGAGCGTGCTAGGATCTTGACCACCAGTTTCCCAAGTCATCCTGTATGATGCAGAAACAGGAGTAGGATATAAGTCAGCGAACTCTAATTGCTACGCAAGCACTTCATTCCCAAAAGCAGAATTCCGTTCCAAGGTGATATCAGAATGCATGGCTTTTACTTAAGGTCTACATGAGGTCACCTACTGCCTGTCTGACAATTCAGCCAGAGGAAGGCGGTTTAAGAGAGCAGATGCTGAAAATTCAGTGTGTGTCTCCGCATCTAGTTTTATGTAATGGTCAAGAGCTCTATAAGAGTAATTGGGGTCTAGTCATTTGTGGACTCTGAACAGTCCTGCTGTTCCTTGTAGGAAATAGGAAGATCTAGGCAGGGAAGACATAAAGAGAAAGGCTGGGAAATTGACTCCTTTTGACTCTATGTGCATTATAAGGTGGCTGCTATACTTAACAATACAGTCCAGTTAGATTGTACTGTCTTCAGGCCATGCAACTCTAATGCTCATCACTAGATTAAAGTTATTTGCAGTGAATTTGTTGCAGAATCAGGGCAGCATGAACACAATACAAATAGTTTTCAGCTGAAAATAATAGCTAAGATTTATATAGAAATTTTTATGTGTCTGCCCCTTTGCACATTCATAAAGATTAACTCATTTAATTCTCTGAATAATTACATAAAACAGGACCTATTGTTATAACCACATTCTGGTGACCAAGCAGTTCAGTAGCTTTTCTAACGTTACACAGGTAGTAAACGACTAAACCCAGGCAGCTTGCACTGAAGCCTCAGCTCTTGACCACCATGTGCACATGACATCACACACAGTAGAATCGTTCTCAGATCCCAGCTACTGTTCCAGTTCCTGGAGATGCACTGGGGAACAGCAGAGACATGGCACTTAAGCTCACTAGGCTCACAGTATGATAAGGGATATATGGTGTTATAGTATTATGGTAGCATCTAGGAGGGTCCCAAATCCATCCTTTGGGGGGCAAATTAAGGCTTGTGGAAGAATTTAAGTTTGGCAGGCAGACTAGTTCAGACAGTATGGGTTAGGGAGGGGTAGGGGTCCTGGCATCAGCCAAGGCCCTGGGCTAAAAGAAAGCATGGCATATTCAGGGAATTAAAGTTAGAAGCAAGAATACTACAGCCCCATAAACCATTTAAAAGGTTTAGATTTTATTCTGACATGTTTTGTTTGAGATGCCTATAGGACATCCAAGTAGAGATCTGTGTCCATAATTCAGGAAGAGATTTGGACTCAAATATTTATTTGGGAGTAATTAGCATATAAGTAGAAATGTAAATTATGAGATGGATGAGAATGTATGCGAAGCTAGGGTGGCGTATATCAGCCTAAATATTAATAGCACCAAAAATTAACAAATGTCGTAGATGAGAAGTTCAGAGGATGAGGACATCAATGCGTAATTGAGTGAAAGAAAGAGAAGATGAAGAGTCTGATATCAATGGGGCCTAGGATCCTAGAGCATTCGAAGGAAGAGCAAATGGTCAGTAGCGGCCAATACCACAAAGAGAAGACTGTAAGTAGCTATTGGATTTAGTAAAAGGTGGTCTAACTAGGTGAGAACAACTTCAAAGAAGTAATGGAGGTGGAAGTCACCATGCAGTAGGTTGAGAGTGAAAGGGGAATGAGGAAGGAAGATTGTGAGTAGTGACAACGTTCTCATAAACAGTTTGGCTACCCATGTGGATTGAGTAGAAGGGATCGAAATTGTGTGGTCCTGAGATCTGTCATCTGAACTTGATTATAAACTCATTGACAACAAAGATTATGCCTTCTATTCTGTCATACACAGTACTCAGACAGTAACTTGCATATGTTGAATGCTTAATAAACTAAAAGATGGATGAGTGATGGCAGTGAATTGTTAAAAAGCAATATATCTGACACATGATAGCTTTTTTATACTATAAAACTGCAATTTTGTACTACAATTTTCTATACATCCTGTGTGTACATAATCATATTGTGGTAATTAATATTTATATATCCCTGTGTTACGAAAAGAAACAGAGACTTCATAAAGAGCAAATATATTATAAGAAGTATTGAGACTAAGAATTAATAGCATTCTTTTTTTCAATTAACAACGTAGAGATAAGCTATAATTCAATTAACTCGTATATTCCATAAAACAATATTGAATTTCCTAAACTTTCCTAGGGAGAGGGAATTGAATTCATATGCAAGATTTTGTATTTTGAAGATTTGAAATGGTGAATTTTAGTCAATATAGTATGGTATATGTGTGACTTGATAATTTACAGTGGTGAGACTCCAAATCATAGCATATGTCTAAACTTAATCTTAAAATTCAGAGGTTTGAATATTTTATTTATAAGATGTTGTTTTTGTTGGAAAAATTTGACAGATACTTATAAATATAATGGAATCACTTTTACCTACAGTGATGATTAGTTAGATAGTTTTAACAGGGTTTCTATGACTTCAAATAAAGCTTTTGGTCAACCTGACCACATATTATTATTTTCTCCATTGATGTTTCATTCCATTGCTTTTAAAATTAAAAAGAGCCAAAAAGTAAATATAATTTGTGAGCATTTTACGTAATCACTTACTAAATTAGGAAATTGTACTTCAAGCAACTATCTGCTTATTGGAAATTATCCAATAGAAAAAATAGCCCTGGTTTGAAAGGCCACACATTGTGTTTTCTAGTATGATGATATGCTTGTAATTATATCGAGTCAATTGTTTATGATATTTTGAATTACAGAGTAATTTGTGAAAAGTTACCAGCTAATTACAGTTGACCCTTGGACAACACAGGTTTGGGCTGCACAGATCAACTTTATACTCCGCTGCTTCTGCCACCCCCGAGACAGCAAGACTAGCCCCTCCTCTTCCTCCTCCTCTTCCTCAGCCTCCTCCATGTGAAGACAGCAAGGATGAAGACCTTTATGATGATCTACTTCCAATTAATGGTAAGCTAATATATTTCCTTTTCCTTATGATTTTCTCTTTCTTTCTTTCTTTCTTTCTTTCTTTCTTTCTTTCTTTGTTTTTTTTTTTTTTTTTTTTTACAGATTCTCACTCATATTCCTGGGCTAGGGTGCTGTGGCATCAGCCTAGCTCACAGCAACCTCAAACTCTGGGCTTAAGCGATCTTTTTGCCTCAGTCTCCCAAGTAGCTGGGACTACAGGCATGTGTCACCACGCCCAGCTAATTTTTTCTGTATATTTTTAGTTGGCCAATTAATTTCTTTCTGTTTTTTCAGTAGAGACAGGGTCTCACTCTTGCTCAGGCTGGTTTTGAACTCCTGACCTTGAGTGATCCTTCCGCCTCGGCCTCCCAGAGTGCTAGGATTACAGGCGTGAGCCACAGAGCCTGGCCTCCTTATGATTTTCTTAAAAATATTGTCTTTCCTCTAGCTTAGTTTTTTATAAGAACATAGTATATAAATATACAAAATATGTGTTAATCAACTGTTTATGTTATCAGTAAGGCTTATTTATGGTCCATAGTAGGCTATTTTATTAGTAGTTAAGTACAGGGGAAGTCAAAAGTTATACTCAAATTTTTGGTTGCACAGAGGTTGACATCCTTAGCCCCCATGCTGTTCAAGGGTCAACTATAGTTGTATTTTTTGACAGAGTGTTTTGATCATATATACAAGATATTGATTTTCAAGGAAAATCTTTTTGCTTAAGCAAAAAGAAGTTTACCAGCATAGTACAGGGGTTCTAAGGAGGAATAATAGAAGTATTCTAAGCACTAACCTACTTTAATTATTTCTATATTATCTGGTTTCTATTATAGTACAAAATAGCTTCAAAGCTTTGTGGCTTACAACAATAACAATTTACTTCTTGCTCCTGTTACCTGTTGGCTGTATGTTGAGTTAAGTTTTAAGTTCTACTTCTTACATCTTTTTTGTTGTTGTTGTTGTTGAGGGGGGCAGGCACAAAACTAAAGCAGTAGCTGCTATTTTAGTTTCAAGGCAGAGGAAAAAAGAGAAATTGCCAAACTATGAAATGGTGCCTAAAGCTTCCACCTGGTCATGGTACCTTGAACAAAGCAAGTTCCGTGGCCAATTCTAATAGTCAGCAGAGTGGGGAAATGAGTGCTTCCTATAGGTGGCACTGTATGTCAAATGTCAATAAACAGGGATGTTTCCTTGTCTACAGGGAGAGCAGAAGATATTTGAAAATAAAAATACAATTGGTTTGAGTCCTTCCTCTTTATCACAGTATTTGCTTTTCTGCTTTCTGATATTTTCCCCCCATCTCTATACTCAATGGTAATCTTCTTGATTCAGAAACCTATGAATCAAAAAGAGAAGTTATCTTCCACACCCAAACCCAACATACAGTAGTGAGACATGGACCACAACAACCATTTCAAAAAGGGATTCAGGGAAGGCCGTTCTGTGGAAGTACAACCCTTAAAAATTTCATTATGTGCTTTTTAACTATCGATTCCAGTCACTTCCGTGTGCTAATGGCTATAATGGCAACTTTTGTCCAGATGTGATCTCTCTGCCTTTCTGTCTCTGTCTCTCTCTCTCCCCTTAATCGCAGTCATCTTGAGTTTATCAGGTTTCTGTAAATAACCCACACCCTTAGGTTCTTTGTCTTGAGTTATTTTGTAGGAAACAATTTATTGGGTGTCACTTTAATTGATTCGGAAGCTTTAACAAAAATTTGTTAACCATACCACTATTTTGTTTCTTGCCACTAGTTTGTCTTATTCAAATTTTGTCATTTAAAACATTACACAATTTTATCTTTTACATATTTCCATTTTGAAAGTTCCAGAATTTGAGATTTTTAGATCCTCTATCAATTCTGCTTGCAAACTGATTAATACTTTTCAAGCTTTTATGTTTCTTGCCTTATTTTGTCAAAACCACCCCAAAATACCTAATTGACACTGTCAACATTCTGGGGAGGCAAGCACAATTCCAAAATGCAGGTCCGGCTCTTGGTAGACTGTTGTCCAGGTTCTTTGGCTCCTTGCTTGGAAAATTCACAAGCAGGGCCAGTGTGACAAAGTGACCACAGACAGGAAGCAATTCCACACAAACAGCTTTTATTGAAGAAAAGAAGGGAGCTGTACAAAGTGAAAATACATTCCAGAGAGAGGAACGGGTCATTCACTACAAGTGGAGAAAGATGTTAAGGACTCCCAGGTGGTTTCCTTTTATTGGCCTGGTCTGGGGTAGGGCTTACAGGAGGTGTGGGATGTTACCAGGTGATTGATATATATATAATTGTCAGGTGTTCTGCGTTTTCCTTTCGTCTCTTCCCCTGATTCTCTGCCCCTAGGAAACACCCTCCTGGCCTGTATCTGCTACCTGCAGATTTGGTCCCTGCCTAACACAAAAGACACAGTTCCAAATGCCATAATCCCAAATGTTAAAATTCTGAAAATCACAATCTCAAAAGACTAAAATTCCAAATTTTGAATCCCAAAAGCTGAATTCTGGGGAAGAGATTAGTGCATTTTTGGTTGTACACAGCATAGCTGTATCATGTTAGTTGCATCTATTTAGGTGGAACTATTACCTTGTTATTGTCTTTACTTGCAAATTAATTATGGTTTAAGGGGATGCACGTGAGTGCCAAGGTGACAAGGGGTGGACTTGTGAAGTTAGTTTCAGGTGTCAACTTGACTGGATTAAGGAATACTTGGAAACCTGATGAGCATTATTTTGGGTGTGTCTGTGAGGATGTTTCCAAAAGAGGTTAGTGTGTGAGTCTGAGTGGACTAGGTGGGGAAGAGCTGCCCTCAGTGTGGGTGAGCACCGTCCAATTAGTCAGGGCCTGGAGAGAGCAGATACTGAAGGCAAATTGGTCTCTCTCTGAGAGCTGGGACAGATTTTTTCTGCCTTGGACACCAGAAATTTGACTCCACAAAAGTGCATTATCACAACATTGACTTACATGTAATAATTGTACTTGTATGTAAAAATTTTGAAACATCTTCAATAACTGAAGACATGTCCTTTTTGTATGTCCACATTTGTGAAAAATAAAAATTCTCCAGATCTCTAGCTCTTTGAGCATCTGAATATATGGTGGTGACCCATCGAGGTTTTGATCAGTCTCTTCAAAAGACTTAGATTGTTCATCACGGTATTTCAGATGACTGCAGTTGTAAAGCTGGGTGCACAAAATTACCAGCCATGGTGATATGCATTTATACATTTCCCTTTTTGACCTATTTGTTTATGAATATGGTTCATCTGCTCATAACTGTTGTACCTGTTATACTGTGACTGCCATTAGTATACCTGAGTGTTTACACCTGCAAAAATATGTATGCTATTATTGCCTACTTTATTGTGTAAAGTGGCCTATGATGTGTTCTGTCGTGTTTTTGTGTTTCTCAAGTCCCCTTTTAAAAAGTAAATCAATACCTTTAAAAATTTTTGTATTACTTTTTCCAGAATTATACTTTCAGGATTTTCGTCTTTCTGGATCTCAACCTTTGGAATTACGGCATTCGGGATTGTGACTTTAGGATTATGATCAGCCCCCAGCTTTGACTTAAATGTCTTCATTATTGGAGCACGTAGGTTTTGGGACAGAATGAAAAGGATTGTGACTAAATTATGTAAACAGTCTACTATACTCACAATAACTCTACTATTCTCATTTCATACATGAGAAAACTGAAGCAAAGTTAGCTTTAATAGATTGGAAGGATCACATTGCTGGTAGGGTGAGGATTATAAATCTTGCTTGAGAGCAAATCATCTTAAATATAAAAGTGAAGCAAGTACAGCTGACCCTCAGAAGGAACTTTGCAAGTCATCATGAACCGTACCTCTCTCTTCAACCAAATGGTCTGTTATCACTGAAGCATTCTTACGTCTCCTGTGTACATAAAGGAAAATGGCTATCCTTGCCCTCTGTGAACTCACAATCTCAGCACTCAACTTTAATCTGATCAGGGTTGTGGTGGACACCGGGTCATCTCTCAGCCATGCTTGAACAAAGCAGTTCTCGGAACACCTGTTCTCACACGGATTGTTTCTTGTTGATCAGCCTCAAGACGCCTTGTGACTTGCAAACAAGCCAGGGTGCCTTGACCTGCAAATGGGAAAGGGCAAAGGAGGAGATGCAAACGTCAACTCCCTGAGGCAGAGTGGTGAGAACCAGTCCATGCTGAGACGAATTCTGAGAACAGAAAATAGCGGTGGGAAAAGTTGGGGTAGACTGGGACAGATGCCAAAAGAACAGTGTTAAAAATAAAGATGCTGGAGGCAAGAGGTGCTGCAGTCTTGTACCGTCTTTGTGTGTTTGTCATTTGTCGTTTGTCTTCTGTGTTCATTTCTCCTTCCCAAGTGGGGCCACAACAAGGGTCCCTCTTCCTCAGTTTCAAATGTCCAGGAAGAATGATGTCAGTGGTTTAGTTATGCCATAGGTCTAATGAGTTTCAACCAGAGATCCAGTTCATGTGGCCAGCTGCCCACTCCAAAGAGTACTATGAGACAGACTATGTGAGAAAAGTGAGGCTGGGAGGAAATTATTTTGGAGAAAGTTGATTAGTCTTTGCTTTATAACAAATTCCATTTTGAAAGAATCTCACCTGATTTACTTGGAAATACAAATTATGGACTAATGTAGTCATAGTTTTTATTTTGGCAATGACTGTTGGCAAGGACCGGAAATAGTTTCTAGTTAGGTTTATGAAACTGGGGGTAGCAAAAAAAATAACTATTAATAGTAATGGAATTTTGTATTATTAATACATGCACATGTAGTTAATACCAAATAGTGTTGAAAGGATAAGATGCAAAAGAGCAGGAGGCATTACATTTCCATAAGAACAGTACTTAGAGGCTTTGAGTGAGGCCTCTAAGCAGCAGAGAGGCCTCTTCTGCTGAAAATAGCTCTTTTGCTACTGCAAGTTCATCAACAACCTGGCTAGAAAGTCAAGAATTCTCATAGGCCAAAGAAAAAGGCAAACTAAAGTGAGAACCTGGTATGGTAAGCGGAGCCCATATCTGAGTATGCTGCTAAACCACATCAAATTTTCACAGCTTGTTAGGGTGTATGTATGTGGGAGCAGAGGCAGGAGAGGGAGTCCAGTCCCATTTATGGAGAGCTCAGCATAGAGAACTCCACAGTAGTTACACGTTCAGAGTAAGGATGAAACAGACCAAAACTGCCCCTCTCTGTACCCTGAAAGGTGAGGAAGGAAAGTGGCCTGTTAAATTTCTGAGTGGAGGGAGAACTGTTCGGTCTCTGGTTCTGGGGCTTGTCTTTATTCCTCTACCCTCTATCTCCTGTGTCTTAGATCTCATGGCTTTCTCTTTCTTGGTTTACACCTTCATTTTGCTGGAGCATGTCTTCCAGTAGTTTTCTAAGAAAAGAGTATTTAAAGTATATTTGGGAGTCATTGTATGGCAAAGGCTACTGTCTGTTCACCAAAGTCCATTTCCTTTTCTTTCTAGGCATATGGTTCTAGCTCCCATCTCCCAAGAAACTAAATTACGACCAATGGAATGTACAATGTGATATATACCACTTCCAGGCATTGCTCATAAAAACCCCTCATGTATGGCCCTCTAAGTTCTTCCACTCTCTGTGTACTTGTTGAAGGTGCCAGGGCTTCCTTAGTTTGAGTTCCCTGAATGACCACATGAAGAGGAGCCATGCCTAGTAGCGTTGATAGCTACCATGGTCCATTAAAAGAGCAAGAAATAATCTTCAAATGTAATGTATGTGTATATGTGTGTATATATGTATATATACATATATCTATAACATATATATACATCTATAACATAATAATTAGCACCCTCTTTTATTTTAGCATATAATATTATCCTAGCTAATATAATACATTTTGTATGCTTGCAAAATCTTTATTTTACCTTCAGATTTCAATGATATTATGTATAGAAATTTAGGTTAAAAATAATTTTTTTTCTTAGAATGTGGACGACATGACTAAACTGTCTTTGGTGATCCAGCCTACACCGTGTTGCTGTTGAGGGTGTGATGTCATTTTGGTTTCTGTTCCTCTTTAGGAGACTTCTTTGTTTGCTTTGGGAGTTTTTCTTTTGGGATGCAGAATTCCGAAATTTCTAGATAATGTCCTTTGGGTCCATCTTTTTTTGTTTGCTCACTTTTTTAGGAACTTAGCAAGTGAGTTTAATGTGGGGGCTTATGCCTTTCAGTTTTAAAATTGTCTATTGTATTTTACGTGTGATAATTATCTCCCCTTTATTTTCTCTGTTCTATTTCCAGAAATATTGCTATACAGTTATATTAGAAAGTTTTTATTACCTTTTCTTTTATATTTTTCATGTTTTTCTCTTTTTGTTCTATGTTCTGTGAGATATCTTTGACTTTTTATTTCAGATGTAATTTTCTATATCAAGATTCATATTCTGTAATTTTTTAAAAAGTGCTTATCCTCCTGTCTTGTTCTTGTTGTAGATTAATACCATTTTAACCACATTTACTGTCCTTTTGGCAGGATTTTGATAGGGAGAAGAAATAAATGCATAACCAATCTGACATTTTTGATAATGGCATCTTTATGAGAAAAGTTGAAGGTAAAATCCAGCTGGAAATTGGGTGTCACTGAAGCCTAGTGACAAGTTATGTCTGTATCTAGGTAATTTCAGTATTTATATTGCTTAGTGCCATTCAGCCAGACGCTCCAGGGCCACGGGCAGAGTCACAGTAAAGCTGTAGATAATTTCTTTGTGTGTCATCTAGGACATCTGGTGTCACTTCCTTCCTAGATGGTGACTTAGTTATGCACAAATAACATGTATCAAGTCAAGAGAATCAAGCACCGGTGTAGGCTGGCTTTTAGAAATACATGCTCTAAAGTCATGAAGAACTTAGTTCAAACCCTGCTCTGGTATGTGCTAAAAGTGAGTCTTTGGTTATGTTTATCAATTTTTCTGAGCTTCTGAATTCTCATCTGTAAAATGGGGATTAATTATTGTCTCTACTTCCTAGGCTTGTTTTGAGGATTAATTGAGATAATGTAGGTAATGTATTTAGCACGGCATCAGGTATAGGAGGTATGGAATGAATGACAGCTGTTGTTACTTTAACAACACATAATTACACATTAACACAAGTTGTAACACCCCACAAATGGGGGTTGTCTAGAATGAATCAAGGCACACATATGCTTCTGAAATGAACAAATATAATAACTATATAAAATATTACTTGCTTACAGTAAGTATTTAATTTGTAGTGAAAGAATTCATCTGAAATAAAGAGCTTTGAAAGATTCCTCAAATTTATAGGTGTGCCAAGGGTCCTGGAGAGAAGCTGAAAGACCCTTTACTGATATATATAATTTACATAATGTGAAAGCTTAAACCTATTGTAAATAAATAATAAGTTTTGGTAAATCATTTTTCTTTGATTCCCTCTTATTTTAATTTCTATTAAACCTATTTTTATTTTTTTCATTCGCAGAATTAAGCAACCATTTCCCTCTAATTTAGACTCTTTAAATAAAAGTTGCAGATGAATGTAACTTTCAACTGTTATAAAACTAAAGGCAAGTAATTCATCGTATTAAGATTCTTCTCTTAGTATAACAAAAATAGAGGATGTGTTATAGTATAATTATGCTTTAATAACTTTTCCCCATTTTAATTGCACATTAAAATAAATCAAACATTTTCAAAACACCGTTTTAATCACAAAAGAAAAGAAAATGTAGAATTCAGTTTATTACACTGGCCTTATGTTCCCATTAATGGCCACCACAGGATGAATATTTTTAAATATTTTTCTAGTATTTAGATAGGCTATTTGGGAGCCTTGAGAGCTGTGTAGCTGTCTAGAAGCAATAAAACAAAACTACAACAACAGGTTGAGCCTTTTTATATGTGTATGTGTGTGAAGTTTATCCTTTTAATTCCTGAGTAATATTTAATTGTATGAATACAACACATTTGTCTATCTTGTCATGAGTTGACAGACATTTGAAGTGTACATAGCACTCTTTGAGTATTATGAATAATGTGAATAATGGTGCTAGAGCATGCACATACCATTTTTTGTGAGGAAGTATATTTTCATTTCCTTTGGGTAAATATATTGAAGTCTAACTACTGGGTCATGGAGTAGGTATATATTCAACTTGCTAAGAAACTGCCAAACAGTTTCCTAAAGTTGCTGTCCCATTTTCACTCTACCAATGATGTATGAGAATTGCAGGTCTGCCATATCCTTTTCAACATTTGGTGGTGTTAATACTTTTCGTTTTAGCCATTCTAGTGGATGGAATTTCTTCTTGGTTTGGTTTGCATTTGCATCATTATAAATTATACCAAGCACTTTTCATGTGTTTATTATCTATTGCTATATCTTCTTTTTGATGCCAATTCTTTTTGCCCATTTTTTGTTGATAACTTGTATTTTTGTTAATTATTTCTAAGAGTTCTTTACTTATACATAATGATTATAGATATATGATTGGACAGTATTTTCTCTCAGTCTATTACTTGCCATTTGTATTCTTTATGGAACTTTTTTAGCTGAATTTTTAATTTTGATGAAGGCTAATTTACCTTTTTTTTATGTTAATACTTTGTATGTCTTATTTTAGAAAACTTTACCAAACACAGGATTATGAAAATGTTCTCCTAGGTTTTTCTCTAGAGGTTTTGTAATGTTAGCTCTTAGGTGTATGATGCATTTCAAGTTAACATTTATTTATGGTGTCATATAAAGGCTGAAATTCATTTTGTGTGTGTGTGATAGGTCTACGCAGTAATTCCAGAAACATTTGTTAAAATGGATTTCCATTCCCCATTGGATTTAACTCATATCTTGGTCAAAAATTAATTGACCAGGTATATTTGGGCCTATTCCATTTATTTATTTGCCTATCCTCATATCATAATAGTACATTGTGTTGATTATTATAGCTATAAAAGTGATTTGGAAATCAAGTATTGTGAATCATTCAAGTTTGTTCTTTTTCAATAGTGTTAAAACTGTTCTAGGTCTTTTGCTTTTTCATAAAAAATTTATAATTGATTTCCCGGTTTCTTGAAAAAATGCCTATTGGTATTTTGTTGAGATTGCATTGAATTTATGGATCAATTTAGGGAGAATTGATACATTAACATTATTGAATCTTCTCCTCCTTGAAGATGGCATAACTCCATTTATTTAGGCCTTCTTTAATTTCTCTTAGTGAGGATTCATGCATTTTTTTTAAGGGTCTTCCACATCTTTTGTTAATTTTATTTTTAAATATTTTATGTTTTGTAATGCTATTATAAGTAATATTGCTTTGTAAATTTTATTTTCCAATTATCTTTTTTGGCAATATGCAGAAATAAAAGTGATTTTTAAATGGTTATTTTTTTATTTTTCCACATCACACTCTTATGTTGCCCTTTAAGGTAAAATTTAGAACAACTCCAGGCCAGCTTTCTCTCCTTCTGGGCCACGTCTGATGCACAATTTAGTGTCTTTTACTGGACAAATTCTGAGTGAGCAAGCCCATCCTAATACCATATCAACTCTTCTTTGTTCTGTTACAGAAACAGTTGTCTAGCCTGTTTCTTCAATTTGGCCTTCTATGTTGTAGTTAGAAAGCTTGAGACAGGGACAGGCACACTCAACCTCCCACTTATTTTTTGTCTGGAGGACTCATTGCACAACCTCATTCAAAAGAAACCTCTCAACAAATCTCTTCCCAATCTCCAATGCTGTGGTTTTCACTGTGTATAAAGGGTTTCAAAGATGAGGACGCTTTGGCTAAATCACTTATTTTTTCGTGAAAAGATGCTTTATTCACTAGTAATAAGGAAAACGCAAATCAAAACGACTAGATACATTTTAAACTCATCAGATTGGCAAAATTTAAGTCTTGTAATGTTAAGTGTTGACACAGCAATGGCCCAATTATAATTCTTATACACTACTGGTAGAAGTATAAATTGGTGCAACCATTTTGGAGAATGATTTTGGAGAGTATGCATGCCATACCACCAAGCAATTTCATTCCTGGGGATGTGTCCTAGAGAAACATACATATATGTGCACAGAGAAACATGCATAAGAATGTTCTTTGCAACATCATTTGCAATGGGAAGAAGCTGGAAAAAAGTATTGTCCATTAACAGAACGGCTAAATTAATCATAGCATAGTCGTCATGCAATACTGAGGCTGGCAGGTGGTATGAGCTCAAGAAATTTTTGTCCCAGGCTCCCCACTTGTGTCAACATATGGCTAAATCATTTATTAATTCAACATGTGATCTAACACATCCTGTGGACTGCAGCATTTATTTTACATTGGTACTGTGGTTCAAATTCCAATATGATAATCAGTTACTATCTCCCCATTGAACCATAAACTCCATGAAGGCAGAGATCATTTCTGTTTTGATCATTCTTCTGTCTACTGCACCCAGCACATTGCCTGGAAAACTTCAGATGCTTCATAAAATTTTGATGGAATAATTGAATAAATGAATGAACTCTTTTTCCATTACTGTTGTAAAGCATATGCAAAAATAACAAGCTATTTGAGGTATTTTATTATATTTTAGTAACAATATGTATTCTTCCTTTTAACACCAATGAAGAGTTATTAATACAGAGTTGTTTAGGAAAGATGTTGGAAAAAAGTAAGATGAATGTGAGTCAGCAAAAATCAGCAAGAAATGTTAAATGGGGAAGTGAAGTTTTGCTTATATTCTCAAAGTTAGAACATGAAACTCTTTAGAAAACAGCATGGAAGTGGCTAGTGGCAGGTTTTCACTATATTCTGTAATAGCCTCTGCACCTCTCTATCCTGAAACGATAAACCTTATTCTCTGTGGATTTACCTGGATGAAAACCAATCAGGCAACTGTACAAATACTACAAACACCTGCACATCAGAAAATTTTAACAGTGCCAGCACCAAATAGTTCTTTTAGTTTATCTCAAAGAATGTTCCCAGCTAATCCTCTCTTGGGGACATAGATAAACACTCTGAAGCTAATACAGTCTTAACATAAATTAAAAATAATGCAGAAAAGACATTTTAGAGCATATAGTATTTTGTTACTTTTGGATTTTCATTCCCGTTTTGTGAGTCTCATTGTTGGAAAGAAAACATTTTCATATTATTGTTCTGAAGAGGCCAGTAACCTCAGCGTTACGCACTGTGGTAGATTTTTTTCCCTTTTCCTCCCTCGGTAACAACTTAGAAAACCCAGATGCTAAGCTATGGAAGAGATTCCCACAAAGCACCTGGCTTCTTGGCAGATATCTCAGGTGGCTGGGCTGGTAGCTGCTTTTCCATCTGAATTTTTAAAATTTGGTTTTAGATCCAAGATTTACTTCTAAATTTAAAATATCTAGATTCTTGTCATATTGTCATTTAAAAAAATTGGAATTATCATGAAATGTTATCCAAGTAAAATTTGTGTGTTATATATAAAAGTATATGTGACATATATTATTTATCTTTTCCTATAATTTTGTTTCTGAAGGTGACTTGCATTGTAACTATTAAAAATAAGTTCAGGATTATATTTCCAATAAATCTTTTTCTTCCTAGAATAATCTAAAATATCTACCTTTCTCTAACATTTCCTTTTGCTTCTAAAAATACTGATATAATCAATAAAGCATCTTAAAGGCCACTTATTTCAGAATATATCTTTAATTAGCTATTGCTTATATTCTGCCTAATCTAGAAATGATTTGAGGTAACACAATTTACAAATTCTTTTTGTGTATCTCTTTCTTCCAATGTGAGAACAGTTTTTACTCATCTCTTCTGTGATTTCTGGTTTTCCCTGTTCATTTCTAAAATTCTACATCAATGCTATTTGAAAGGTGTTTTGTTAATAACTCCATTTACCTCTAAAATATCTTGACTTTTTAGTTACTCTTTTTACTATAACTCTGCCAATGTTTCCTTTGTATCTAATTTATATCTAAATTTTGATTTTAGTTTTTCCTCAGTTATTTCATATAAAATTTATTTTTCTATTTCTCAGTTTCTATTAGAGTTTAGTAATACCACCTTCTAAAGCCATGCTTAATTTTCTAATGAGTATTTAGGTCTATGATTTATATGAGTAAAGCCATACACATGTAAATTTCATAGATGCTTCTGAGAGCCTAGAATAGTATATTTCTATAGCCTTGTATTTCAGAGAGTCTGGTTCAAGATGGCCTCAATAATTTAAATACATTTGGTTAGATGCAATAAAGATATGTTGTTTAACTGCATCAAATTGGAATCTTACACTCTATAAAGAAAAAATTAATTTGAGTGGTTATATAACTTTACTACTAAGTTTGCCTCTTCCCGCTGTTTATTGTACACCATCATCTAAATGTTTGCTGCTGGTTCTTACCATTAAACATAAGCACATAGCTATTATTATTTGAACAATGAGGTAGTATGGTAATCACAAAAAATCTTTTTTCTGGTAATAAAGATGCAAGATAAAAATGTTCTCAAGACTGATCAAGCCATACCTGGGAATGGTCAATCCCAAGAGTAGTAGAAATAGGAAGAAGCACTAATAGGGCTAATACAGATACTGAAGGGCTGGGCTCACTTTGTGTCTGAGAACTTTCCAGAATGAATTTCTTGCGTCATGTAACCACACCAATCTCAGCAATTCTTCATGACGTTGAGCACTCAGAATGTTTCAAACAAGGACAAATCCTTATTCGATTGATTTCTTGCAGTTACCAAATGCTCATTTGGTGTACTTTAAATGTTTAATCTTTAACTTACTCTATTTTCTTTTCTAGAACGCATTCTGAAGCTCAGAACACGGAAGGATGACTACAGTTGTGAGGTTTCACGTTGGACAACATAGACTACGAACTGTCATTTAGTGTCTTTGGCTCTGATTGACCTGTGTGGCCTTCCTTGTCTTCTTTCCTCAAATGCGGGTTCGCTTTTTCCTGTCACATAGTAACTTTGCATAGCTTGTAAGCTAAGAAGTCAATCCAAGGTTAAGCTGTTGCTTGACAGAGAAGAAATAAGTAATTTGATATGAGTGTTGTGTGTGACATGGGCATGTGATTTCAACAAAAGTGACTGGGATATGTGATATAGATCGATTCTTATTCCAGAATCTTTGGGTGTCCTAAGGCTAAGTGAAGCCGATCCTGGGAGGGGACTGTCTGTAATGCTGCTTTTTGGTTGGAGAGATCAAAGTGGATGTGTGTGTTATGGCTAGGTATACTCAGGTAGGTGAGCACCTGTATTGACTCTTAAAGCATCTGAGTTGTTTTAGAGAGTCACAAAGACAGACAGGAAAACCTTGAAGAAAAGTTAAAAAATAAAATACAGATAAATGAATATATATTTTGAGAAGACCTATAAAGTAGCTACCCTTTCCAAAATCTTCCACAGCTGGTTGGGTTCTGTGAATATACAGATGGGTAGTATCAGTTATTATTTAGAGAGGGGAATAGTGATACAAAGTATATTATTTATATTTTTCTCAAAAATATTTTGTGAATATGGGCATGCATGGGGCAGTCAGAAAAAAGTTTAAAAGAAAATGAGAAGCTATGCTGTGATAATTCAGCTTGAAGGGAACCGTGTCTTACCTACCCTTAATGGATCACTGACATTCACAGAGACGGACCTGAGGCCTAAAGTAGGACTGGTCATTTCCCTCTGAGACCTCTTTCCACTTTTATTTGAAATTTTTCTTCTTTTCAAATCCCTCATTTCCTTCCCTGGAATTTACCTCTGTCTCTTCATTATATTTCTCTGATCTTCTAATTTCCTTAAACTCACTAGGGAACTCTCATGTTTCTATGTCTATTATTTTCATTGCGCTAATGTTACACGTGATCCTTAGATCAGTGTACCTAAATCTAAGTCATACCACAATTCATCTTTAATTATTTGTACAATTTTAGTAAAATAATTCCAATTTATTTGAAACAATTTAATGATTATAGATGGTCTCTTTGCATCCAATATTCTTCATAATGGTCACCTTTTCTCTAAGCATTGCTGCTAGATTTTTAACGTTACAATTTTTTTAACAACTTTATCAAGATATATTTCACATACCATAAAACTCACCTAAAGTGTATAGGTCAATGACTTTTAGTATATTCACAGAGTTGGGCAAACATTACCATAATCTAATTTAGAACATTTCAAACTCCCCCAAAGAAACTCAATTCCCATTAGCACTCATTTCTCATTTCTGCTCCCCATCCCTTCCCCAACTCCGCCCACACAACCCTTAATCCTTCAGTTGCTGTAGATTTACCGATTCTGGACATTTCTTATGTATGGACTCATACAATGTGTAATGTTTTGTGATTAGTTTCTTTCATTTAACATAATGTTTTCAAGGTTCATCCATGTTGTAGAACACATCATATTTATGCCCTTTTATAATATAGTAACAATAATTTCACATTTTAAAATGTACACATAACTTCTTTTTTATAATGTTGTTATGCATCAGTTCTGCCTCAGTTACATAATAAAGTTCAATATGATTTAAGTAATATCTTCACTTTAAATGATGAAATAGTATATTAGTGCATATCTCCTAATTCTAAAGCATTATTATCTTACTATCTCAATGGGCAATTATAAAAGGAGAATAGATGTATTCCCTTCTGCCACTAACAGGCACTTTTTATCTGCCAAGTTTCCTCATCTAACACTCTCCTGAAACTTAGTAAAACTAGTTTTAGTAAACCTTCTCAGATAAGACATATATTTGTGAGTAGAATAGCTGATATCCTTTTTAAAAATTCTTTCTGTTCATAACAAAAATTACTGTGGTGGTGGGGAGAAATTAAAAATCATACGTAGTGTATTTCTGTCAGAATGAATTAGAACGCAGCGATATATCTACTATTAATTTGTTGTAGTACGTAATTCAAATATCAATTGATTAAATCCAGCATTAAGTTACTCAATGAGCATTTATGCATCCGATGTTCTCATGAAATTAGTTTTGTATGAAATTATCTTTGTGTTGGATGATAAAATGCAAGCTTAAAAATAAAATATACAAAGGCTCATTATAAAATACCAGATGCTCTTTTCAATTTTTGATTCTGAAATGAATACATGTCAGCCAAGGCCAAGAGAAATTTTCTCCAGTTATATCAGATTTGTTCAGCTGCATCCCAATAGATGCTTCTTTCATAATGTTTTTCTATTTCAGCACAATAGTTTTTTGGTTTGTCCTTAGAGTATGGAGTTGTGAAGAGAAATTGGACTTGCCATCTTTCCCAGGTTTAATGGGTTTGCAATAGTACTGGAATAATCAGTGTGTTGATGGCAATACCAGCTTAGGAACCTGGAATAACATCTAAAAGTAGAGAAAACTAAAAATATTTTCTATACTGTGGAAGACTGATTACACTAATGGCAAATCCATTACACCTCTCTGGAGCCACACGTATCGCTATGTAGCTATGGTGTCTCTACTCACTCTGGCTTGGGGTTTGATCATGTGCCTTACTTTGTGAGGGTAAAAGATGTGATCCAAGTAGAGTCTCAAGAAAGCACTTGAGCAATTCTGCTGGTACTCTTCCCTCTGACATCACCATGAGGACATGACCAAGTGGCCAAGTAGTCTACTGGAGATGAGAGATGTGGGGAAAAGCCAAGTAGCCACAATCTACCCAACCAAGACGGGACATGACAGCTCGCTGTTAGAGATGTGAGCAAGCTCATCAACAGCAGAGGTTCCCAGCTAAGCCCAGCCTAAATTTCTGATCCACAGACTCATGAGCTTCATAAATATGTATTACTGTTTGCTACTAAGTTGTGGTCTTTTATAGTGTAGCATTATTGTGGCAATAGATAATTGATATATATATATACATATATTTAGCATATATAGATTTTCAAAAAATAATCAGCCATACTTACTATTAATGATATCGCCAGAATGCTTTCTAGTCTACATAGTAAGGCAGGTAGAAGATAGAAATATTTCATGTGTAGTAATATCTAATTTATCTATTATGACTGGTAAATAACATATTGAACTTTGGTGAAGATTTCTTAAGATAATTGAAACTTACCACTCAAACACATTTATTAGTGTAACCGTTTAGAAACAAACATTTTGTGTAGTAGCTAGGATACTTATATAGATTTTGTTAAAGGAGATACTTCTTTAAAATAAGTGTTTATTGATTCTGTTCATTATGAAAATAATACATGACCATTATGAAAAGTTTGTAACACATGAAAAAATTTTTTAAAACACAGTCATCTATAGTTTCACTCCTCAAATAGGATGGGCAGTTGTTAATATCTGAGATATTTTAAAACATTTCTTTCTGGCCTATTTCTTTGTATTAATTTATTTAACATAACTATAACTATATTGTTTGCACAGTTTTAAATAAACATTTTCCTTTTGTTCAATTTTCATTGGATATTCAGTCTCAGGTTTTATTTTATTGTATTTTATTTCATGACTAGTATGTAATCTATTAGTGAACATTGATGTACACGGGGACATTTCTATGTAAGGATCGCTTATTTAATATACAGTCCCAGAAATTACTAAATCAAAACATATTTTAAGGCTCCAGGTATACTCCAGGATTATTTTTCCAAAGGGAAAATACATTATAACTAAAAATGTATGCCTTTTAAAACGGAATATTTGAACATCATAACCTTTACTTGATGACTCATGGTTATTGTTATGAATAGCCATTATTGCACTGTACCTAGAGACAATTTCAGGAGCTACTAAAGACTATAAAGCGCTTTCTCCTTTCTTAAATGGCACTAATATGTCTCCCCCCATTTTAGTTTTAGTTTATTTTCTATATATTTTTTTCATGCCTGAAATCCAAATGGTAAAATGGTAATACCCATACATCTTGGGGAGGCCTTTCCAAAGCATTCAAAGTTTTTTAAATGAACTTATCTTTCAAACTAGCAATCCCCACTCCCAATGCTTTATACAGAGTATTTATATTCATGCAATATTCTAAGAAAACAATTATGGATATAGAGGGAAAATTCATTATCAAGGATGTTCATTAAGTAATTTTAATAATAATAAAAATTAGAAAAATCTAGGCCAAATAAACAATGATACATATATATAGCAAAATATTACAGCTATTAAAAATCATGTAAAAGAAAGCTTAATAACATGGGGAAAATTAAAGATGCAGTAATTGAAAAGAAATGTTATGAAAGATGATATGTAATATATACAACGTACATATACAGTATGATACCGATATTATTTTTCTCAATACCATAAACAGTGTTCTGTGTGACACTATTATGGGTTATTTACAGAATCTTTGTTGTGATTTCTAAGCTTTTTAAAATAAGGGTAAATGGATGTTGAATGAGGGTTTTAGGGTACTCACCTACAAGAAAAGTGCTTAAGCTCTAGTGTGTGAATTTTATGCCATATCTTTAGGCTGCTCAGATGTTTATTTATTTCCCTTCCTAATCCTAGGTATGTATTGAGGTTGACAGATAA
The DNA here is from genome assembly GCA_963574885.1 of Lepilemur ruficaudatus. Classification (NCBI taxonomy): domain Eukaryota; kingdom Metazoa; phylum Chordata; class Mammalia; order Primates; family Lepilemuridae; genus Lepilemur; species Lepilemur ruficaudatus. The sequence goes on along the minus strand of CAUYRT010004013.1, from coordinate 30,093 downwards.
ATTACCACCGAATGGCTCTACTATTACTCCTGGGTGATTGTACATTGAGTAGCACTCTTGATGTTTTCATTGCTCCCCTGTATTTCAATAGATGTGCCAGTTACAGCATATGCCTCATTACTATTCATCATTTGATCAGCTGAATATTTGAAATATAAAATTTATTGTGTTCCAAACCTAATGCCCTCAGGGCCAAGGAGGTTATGCAAACTAAGTAAAGCAGATTAACCCCTGGCTGGGTAGAAAGGGAACAGCTACCACTCACCATCAACTGATTATTGGCAAGAAGCAACATGAGCCTTATGATGCCAGCTCTGATGATTTTTCAAGTGAAGCTAGAAATCCAATTTAAAGCTATCCCTCTAGTTTTATATCCTAGCTATTAATTCCAAGTGTACAGGCCACAGAAACATGCCACAAGTTGCATTTGTTCTGGAAACAGCCAGGTTGTGATTTCTGATGTTTAGACATGTCAACATGTCAAATTTGAGGCACTTACAAGCAAAGAATTCTAATATGAAGACCAATAATTTTGCAGTGAATAATCAATTCCCTTATTAAGTAGACATTTAGTGGTAATGTGACTGCAAGTTGTCTAGGTGAATGAGGTGACAAACAAGTGTGCTAATGTTTTTCAGTTTCATTCCCAGGATGCTTAAGTGAAAACTTTAATTTTCTTACATATGTCCTTTGCATAGAAACAATATCAAAATTTATAAGGCTCATTGTGTATAATTCTTTACTACTAAAATAAACGGGCATTCTAAAGGACCCTGGGAAAGAAAATACGGTAATCAGAGCAAAGGACGGTCTGATTTAGGGTTACTAGATGTGAAGCTATGTGTAGCATGAGTGTATGTTACAGGGCAGGGATATTTTTCCCCAGCAATCTCTAAGGTTGAGAGCAACAGCGATACACAAACTGCTTGCACAATAAACAGTCCAGATGTGGATGTCAACCAGTTTTAGGAATTGTCTGATAATAAATGGCGACCAGTATCTTGATAGCTTGAAGCTTTGGGCAAATTACTTACAGCAACTTTTGTTGGGATAGAGACACCACTGATTCTGTGAATTCAGGTGTGACCCCTACCATGGGGAGAAGAGGGGGATACCAATCCTACCTATTTTCCCTTAGAGGAGGAGGATTGATCCCATTATTCAGGCAGCTCAGCCTGAGCTTCTAGGGTCACTTGGGAACAATTCTCATTGCACTGCAATCATAGACGTCATTGCAGATGGAGTGGGACTAGAGTCTGTTGCAACTTAAGGAAAATGAAATGCAAACTATCATTGAGGGTGGGTAGTATGTCAACCAAGCAATTTTGGTCAGCTCTCAGATGATTCTGTTGCTGGAAGGAGTCCACAGACCATATTTTGATAAACGATATGTAACGTGTGTGTGTGTATGTGTGTGTGTGAGAGAGAGGGAGAGGCAGAAAGAGATGCATAAACATTCAATAAATTCATATGTTCAATAGGTTCAAACATCTCTATCTACATATTCGGATTTGTAAATACCTACCTGTGACTGACTGTATTTTACCAAAAGGCCAAAATAATATCATGTGCTGTTCTAGAATCTTGCCACTTTCTTAGACAAGAGCTTAATTCCCTTCTTTTTGATTCTGAATGGGACTGTGGCTTTCCTGTAAGCAATAGAATGTGGTGGAAACGCTGCATGACTTCTGATATTGGTAATAAAAGGCAATAGCACTTTAGCCTAGGGATCTAGATCCCCAGTGCTGGCGAGCAAATCTCCATGGAAGCAGTGCCACTGCCCATATTGTGAAAATCCAAACTGGTCCATGTGGAGAAACTACATGGCAAATCCCTGTGGCTAAATGAAGAGAGAAGCTCAACTAGCTCCTGGATGCTCCAGTACCACCTGCCCAGTATCTCACCACATCTGTGTGAGACCTTGAGCCAGTAGCAGCCATCCAAGCAAGTTCTCCCCAAATTTATGACCCAGAAAACTGAGAGAAGAATGAATTATTGTTGTTGGTTTAAGCCTCTAAGTTTTAGGATGATTTATTATCCAGTGATATAATAGAAGTTACTCTGTATATCTGACGGCTCTATCTTCAAAGAGAATCTTTAAAAGAGGAAAAAATACTAATTTAAATAGAGATCATTGTCTGAGGACCACCTACTTGGCCCCACTCTTGCACCCAAGGAACCTTAAGGAATATGTGGAACACAGTTTGTAATCAAACGACATTCATGAAACATAAGAAAAGAAGGACTTCCATCTCTACAGTCCATAACTACGAACTCATTCAGAAGGTTGAAAAGTAAATGATTTTCTTACTTGAATAACATAAGGAGTCACTGCATCTGTCAGAAATACTGATATGGAAAGCAAAACAGATACCAACTAATCCATAACAGTTCAGATAATGATAATTAGGGGTAAGTTCTCACTTAGGCTGGCTAAGACTTCCCCAGACCTTGATAACCATCTTGGTTCATGGAGAAACTGAACCACACTATATAAAATAAAAGCATGTTTTCAAAAACTTAATCAGCATTTGTAGAGTTACTACCATGCATTACAGAAATTTGTTTACATTATCTCATGCAATGTTTTAAATTTCTTAAAAATATAATTATATAATCTCTAGAATCTAGATGGAAAAACTGAGACTCCATGAGACTGAATATTACAGTATCACTCAGATAATAAGGAGTGGAAATTCGAGCTCAGGTTTGCCTCCTGCCAGAGCCTGTGCTTTTTCTCCATATTATTGCTCATCATAAGATGCTCTGGGCCTGAAAGGGATTTAGCAGAGAACCAAGAAAGATTCCACTAGCTGTGCCATTCATCGCATTGAATAACACGTGAACAGCAAGTTACAGTTTTACCAGCCCATGAGACATCCGGGCACTTTTCCTTCAACACCTTAAATCTCCATCTCTTTTGCCAAATCTGTCCCTTCTTATTCCCTCGGTCTGAGGAACAAGTGCAGTTCATCAGAGATAACACCATTCCGTTAATATCACAGCATTATCTTTGATAAACCGCATTTGTTTCTCAGACCAGTGAGTCCACTTGTCTTTTTTGATGCTATACCTCTCAAATCCATCATAGCTCCGTATCAGTAGAGAGCAGTTGTGGCCTGGATCCCAGCCCCCTTCCTCCCAGAGGTTTTCCATATGGAAAGTTGAAACAACATTAATTGTTAATAGGAGCAACTCTTAAGTCATTCTGCCTGGGTTAAAATACTAGCTCTGTATTCCTGGTCATGTGATCTTAGCTATGTTTAATGAACCTCTTTGTCGAACATGATTAACAAAAGCGTACCGGTTCCAGTACTCTGTGAAGCAGATGCAAAACAGATTTAGATGTGCAACACATTGGGAAAATATCCATGTAGCATAAAAGGGACAGGGAGCAAGAACAAGCACGGAGAACTTTCAGATTACAATGCAAGTCTAGTCTGACACCCGTGAAAGGAGAATTGTGTAGAAAGAGACTCATACTCCAGTTAGCTCTGAGAAACTCTTGGCCAGCCTGATGGGAAGTCCCCAGGCAAATATTGCTCATCAGAGGAGGTCCATGTTGGACACAACATCTTGGTGTCTTGTATCTAGTACTCTCAATTGTGCTCAGTCATTAAACACTGAGCAGCCCAGGGACAGTGTGGCCTCAGAGTGAGTGTTGCAATAGGTTAGTTTGTCTCTCGAAGGGAGATCCTAGCAGTGCAGTGACATGTCACTCTGTAACAGAACTATTGCAATGACGAAATGGTTTGACCCATGAAATGCATTTAGAACAGTGGTCCACACAGAGGAGCTCAAAATCATATAGCAATTATCATCACCTACAAGGAAACACAAGAATGAATTTAAATGCCTGAGTTAAGTATGTTACTCACTTTCACCAGGCAGCCTCATATCCTCAATTGCAAACAGATACCTTGAAAGATATGTGGGTCCTGAATCCATGAGTCAAAATCCTGCAAAATGTTGCTTATAAATGCTGGAAACTGTGCTAGAAACTGCTCGATCTCAGCAGCCATTCATACATAGTCTTCTCTCAGAATTACCTCAAACCCCAACTTCCTAAAATGACAGCTTCTGTAATCCTTTGTTGGTGTCTTTACTCTCTGTCTCTTTCTCTCTCTCTCTGTTTTGTTCTTGCTCTCAGTGTTACTGTCGCAATGATTGACTCGGCACAAATGTCTTATATGCTTAAAATCATCATTCTGTCACTCAACACCTGACCTGGAGAAATGTGGGATTCAGCGAGGGTACACTCTCAGCAGGTGACTCGATTGCTTCTGTCATATTCTTATTCCTTTCCCTTTCCCTGTTCCCTCTGCCTCTGCTTTGCCTTCACCTAGCACTAGTCCTGTGATAACTTTGTCTTTAGGAGACATCAGGATGAAATGATACCTTTCTTTCCTCTGCCATTTTATTTGCCACCAGCTAGAGATAAGAGCTATAAAAAGTTTATTCAAACTACTATTGAATGCAATCTGTCTGAGAGCAAAAATGAGAAAATGAAAAGTAATGACACCGCCCAGTTCAAAGAGTCTTTCAGGCCTACAGGAAACACCTTAGACATGAATTACAGAATTGTTTACAAGTACAGACAGTCCCCCACTTATGGTTTGATTTATAATTTTTCAGCTTTCCGATGATATGAAGCTGATATGCATTCAGTAAAAACTGTACTTCTAATTTTAAATTTTTGATCTTTTCCTGGGTTATGGAAATGTGGTAAAATACTCTCTGATGATGCTGGGCCCTGGGAGCGAGCAGCAGCTCCCAGTCAGTCACATGATTATGAAGGTAAACAACTGATGCTCTGTGGCAGTGGTCCCCAATGTTTTTGGCACCAGGGACTGATTTCATGGAAGACAATTTTCCACGGATGGGGGTGGGGGCTAGGAGGTTGAGGGGGAGCAGGAGGCAGAGCTCAGGCAGTGGTGGCAGAGCTCAGGCAGAGGGAGGGACTGTAAATATAGATGAAGCTTCACTCGCTAGTCGCGGCTCTAGGTCCAGTCCCTAACAGGCTGTGGACCAGTACCAGTCCGTGGCCTGGGGTTGGGAACTGCAGCTCTGTAGCACACTGTGTTGCCAGATGATTTTGCCCAACTGTAGGCTAATGGAAATGATCAGAGGAGATTTAAGGTAGGCTAAGCTAAGTTATAGTGTTCTGTAGGTTAAGTGTATTAAATGACTTACATCTTCAGCTTATGATGGTTTTATCTGGACATAACCCCATCAAAAGTCGAGGTGCACCTGTGCCATTGTCCCTAGTGCAGTGCCCTGCTCAAGTTGTCACAAAATGGGTATGTATGTATTGAATGAATGAAGAGAAGCATTTTAAATCATGCTTATTTAAATGATAGTATCATGCATGTTTTTTGTTGTGGAGTCATTCTCATCTCTAGCTGAGGAATTTTTTAAAAAAATACTCGATGCCTGGGATCACTCCAGACCAATTGAATCAAAATTTTTGTAGGTGAAGTCCATACATGAGTATTTAAAACAAAACAAAACAAATAAACAACAACAACAAAAAAAACCCACCCCCAGTGATACTAATATGTGGGCAGATTTGAGAGACACTAGTTTACAGAGGAATTTATTAGGATAAGTTAGGGGTCCTTGGTATTCATGGTTTGCTTTCCTCTCTCTGGGCCACCTCAAATGACAGAGTGAAAAGCAGGAGCTGTGCCCATGACAAGGTAGCCATGGCATGCATGCAGTTATTGAATTCTTCCCTTTTTCTTAATTAAAAAAATCATATTCTCATGCTTTCTACTCCATAATACATCCTGTTTGTTTAAATATAAAACTTTTTTTTTCACAAAAATCCCTTCAGGTGAAAAAGTCTTGCATGATGTACCATGATAATTCTCCAGCTTCTTGTCTTCTGGGCATATCTCCTCTTCCCCAGTAGGCACGGCACTCACTAGCTTTGGGTCCAATCAAGTATGGATAGCAAATATATCTGAGTTTGGATTCCATCTCTGCCACTTACATTTGTGCGTCCTGAGAAGCCTCTTCACCTCCCTAAGCCTTAGTTTTCTCGTTTATCAAATGGAGTTATTATGAGGATTAAATATGATAGAGTGCTTAGATAATGGGGCTGATAAATAAGGTTTCACCTATGGTTACATTATAATGTTTTCATTAATGAGCATGTGCTTTCATTCTGTGTTGCCGCTGGACCTGGGCAGAGGTGGTGCCATCACATGCCTTGTTCTTTGAAGAGTCTGAAGAGGAGGCAGCAGAATGTCAAAGAAGGCAAAGATAATGCCACCGAGGCTGGAGGACAGAGCAGAGCAGAATCTCTCTCCCCACCCCCACCCTCACCCTGTTGTGTGTAGGGCCTGGGTGTCTTTGCTGTAGGAGTCTGGGCTGGAGTGAGAAGGCAGGATGGTGCTTCTAAACTTGCCTAAGCCTTCAGTCCTGCCATTTTAAGCAGGTGCCCTGGGGCAATATTTAATCTACGCCAATGAAGCTCAGTCAAGGAGATTTTCCATTGAGGTTTAAACTCTGAACAGCTTCCAAGTTGCAAGACCTACCTGAATGCAAATGAGGACTGTGGTCACTGAGAACCAAAATGTGCTGATTTAGGTTTATGAAGCTCAAGTCAGTTGACCTGGCAGCTCCGGTGTGAGATGAGGTGGAACTTAAATGTGCAAAGTGGTCATTTTCTAGGCATCTGCCATTTGCAGTTAGACTTTCCTGATGATGAGCGTCTTGTCTGTCCCTTTTCTGTTGACAAAAGTGTTTGGGCCATGTGGGCAATAAGGAATGATAATAATGCTTATAAAAAGTCACCTTACATTTGTCGCATGCTACATTGAACAACGTGGTATCACATCTATTATTGTATTTGATTCTTGAAGCAATTCAGTGAACTAGAAAAATTACTGCAGCCTGAGATTAGGCATATTCTTAAAGGCCACACCGTCACTGGCATCCATTTAGAGTTTGTACCTTTGCCTCTGTACACCATGGCCTCCTTTCTGCTCTCAATGTATGTGCTCTGCTATTTTAAATTTGTATTTTTGAAATCCATTTCCATCTCTAAAATCTCACTGTCCTCTGACCCTTTTCATCTTGTTCAAATATCTCTCTAGCATTAGTAATACTAATTATTGAGAAGAAATGCACATTTGAGACTGGACTCTTGGCTGAATTTCTGCTGGAAATGTTCCCTGTAGCAAGTGTTAACATATGAAGTTAATTTCCTTTCTCTCTCTCTCTCCCTTTATCTCTTTTTTCTTCCCTCTCCTTCTTTCCTTCTCTTCTTTCTGAAGAAGGTGGGGATGAAGGATGATAAAGAGAATGACTATGAACTAATCAAAGGGAAAAAAATCATTAAAATGTTTGAAAAAAGACCCTTTTGGAGCTAAAGGTAGAGTCTACATAGGTGTGAATTTAAAATAGAGCTGCTTAAAATAACTATAATTTTGCAGGATGCATTTCCTTTGGTGAAACAATACTATTAGGCTCTGACTGTATTGCTTAAACTATCTCACTATATACAGGGATAGATAATATCAGTTACAACTAATAATTTTTAAGTAATTTTGTGTTTGGGAAATGTATTCTCTCCTAAGTTTTAATTGTTAATGTTTATCAGGTGAATTAACATTCTCAAATGTGTGTGTGATAAATATTGCACTAAAAGTATCATGATCTTTTCCCTAAATGATTCTGCCTTATATTTCAAGATTTTTATTTTGCCAGATGGTATTGAGATCACTAATACACCAGTCAGGAGTTCCCGTGTATGCAGAAGTGTAACCGTTAGAAACTGGTGTTAACAGAGTGAGAATTATAATTTTTATACTTAAGAATTTCAGGGTCTTTAGTGAGATACATCTGTTTTATATATGCTGAGATATGAAGGTCTTTTACATAAGTAAAAGTAAAGCTAAACACAAACCTGCCCAAATCCTTAACTTAATAACATTATATTAATAATAATTTAACAAATAGAAAACTTTTGAAATAAAACCTAACATATGGCAGAAACAGAAACCTATTTGTCTGACACCTTTTTCCTTTTAATTTAGGCTGAATTTACCAAATATTTTGATAGAGGATAGGCCATTTAATGTTGTAATTAAAAACTTAGGCTCTAGAGTCAGATAGAGCTGAATTTGACTCTTGCTTCTAATGTTTACTAGCTAAACTTACAGACTTGGTTCTCCCATCCACACAATAGAGATCATATTAACAATTAACAGCTTTGCTCAAAATATAAAGTAAGATAAAGAATGTGAAATGCTTAGCAAAGTGTTTAATATAGAGTTGGGATTCAGTAAATACTACTATTTATGTATTATTACCTGTTAACAGTAATAATAATTCAGTTGTATTAATTCATATTTGGTATATCTCAGATATCTTGGAATAAATTTATTTTTTCTTAGACTATCTAAAAGCAGTATTTTCTCCATGTTTATAAGTCCTTTACCTATTACATAATTATTGAGTAACCACTGTATGCTGGATACTTTGCTAGACTGGATTTAAAATGTTGAGCCAAGCAAAATCCTTTCTTCCATGGAAATTGTAGTCAGTATGAGAAATGGATAATAAACCAGCAAACTAACAGATTGTATTTATTTGTCTGTTTAGCAGCAGCGAGCTGATTAGAGTTTCCTCTGTAAGTCCTCTTCAAGTCTGGCTCAGAGCATTTGTCCCAGGATATGATAGAGTGAGGAATTATCAGTAGGCATGAATCTAGAAACTTCACCGTTTTACTTGAGAGCTGTGGGCTCTGAAGCAACTGGCTATATGCATGTTGCTTAACGCCTGTCCGGGCATTCCACTGGCAGGGTTGGGGTGCATGTGCATAGGTGTGAGCGTCTGTGCACAGGTGTGTGTGTTTCCTTCAGTTCACCTCATCAGTGCTCAGCAAATAATATAAAATGAATAAGTAGGTGAAGGGTCATTCTTCATAAAGGAGCATAGTTCAAAAATGTTCAGCATCTCTAAGTCACGCTGAATGTAGGCAGTGATAAAACAAATCTGTTCTTCCTTCTTCATTTATTGCTTGGAAGAACAAGACACACCCCCCCACACACCTCCATATATATTTGAATCTAGCTATTTAAAGCCTTAATGGAAATAAGAAAGAATTCTTTAAAAATAGCATTGTGGAGTGTTGGTGCCATGAGCTAAGGAGGACTTTGATTTCTGTTGATCTAGTAAACACATGAGGGGAGTCTTTCTGGGTATGACGTTCACAGAGGCTTCTCAGAGTTCTTGGCCTCTGAGCTAAAGTCAAGTCTGTTCCAATGCCTCGGGCACTCACTTCCAAAGACCTTAATAAAAGCCCTCAGAAGGAAGGAAAAAGTTTTCCTCCTGGCTCTCTGTAGTGAATTACAAACTGGCATTCTCTCCTCCCATTCTTAAAACTCGGAGGGTAGTACAGGCAGTGATGCTGACAGTGTGCATTCGCAGATGCCACCATATGGGTCTCGAAAAACTAGTTGCACTGATGATTCCCTGCACATGTAGGAGACAGTTTGCATTGTTGGCATCGTCCCTGCACAGAAACAAGCACAGCTTAGCAAGGCTGAGCAGATGGCACTAGATCTGGTGCCAGGGAAGCAGTGAATTAAAGGTTATACCCACCAGGTTTGATGCGGTGCCAGTTTGAATTGGTACAGAAGCTTCGGCCCACCTGCTTATTGGCCTCATGACATCTGGCATCTTTTTATTTTATTTTATTTTTTTTTTTAGATTTGGACTGAATTGAAGGCAGCAAGGAAAAATGTCATTTTAAAATACAGTTACAAGTCAATGGATTTAAACACCTAAAAAAAAAAAAAAGACCTATGGACCTTGTGCATTAATGTTTTATATTAACAAATTTTATAAAACCTTGGGGGAATTTATACACTGATGTGCAGAATTGTGTTGCAATTTATAGCAGCATACAATGGAGAGGGTGGACTGCTTAAAACTGGCTTAAAGTTGCTAAATAGTGACAACAAAAAAAGGCTATTATCTGTAGCCTGTATATTAGGAATCAGGGAGGAAAATAAATTTGCTTCTATTTATTGTAATGATTTTCACATTGCAATAATTAGAAAACATTGTGGCATTTCACATAAAAGCTCACTCTAAATGGTGTTTTTCACCTTTAGTTTGCTCCTGTAAAGTTTTCATCGGTAGCAGGGTATTAAATTACACTGTGTATCAGCTGTAATCCCCACTTGCTCTGCACACATTCGTATACTATGTACACAAATATGCAATGTACCCAGCCCCAGGGTAGCAGTGTGTACATACTGAAACCTGTTTGTATATCTCCTTCATTTGGGATTTTCCTGCCTGCTCCCTGGGTGTGAAATGAAAGCATGCAGTGGAGTTGCATGTCTGAGGGGATCGACTTTGTAACTAAGCCTTCTAATTCCAAGTGTATATAAGGCCTGGCATAGGGCATCCACAATTTAATTTTTTAAAAATTGACTTTTAATGATATTGTATCAAGCCTGCATCAGTATTCTAGTGGTAAAAGAAATCATCATTAAGCAAATGTGTTAAACATCTAAAATATATTAACTTTCATCTGTCAAATCTGACTGGTATCATGCTTTGATACAAACTCGATTTTTTTCCATTTCTTTTTTATAGAATTAAAAGAGCTATGAAGTTTTGTTGTAGTATAGTCTTTTTCAGAAAAAAAAAATCTATATGAGGCAATGATAAAGAAAAGAGAAGTAGGAAGTGCTTCTAAGTTATGCTCAAAGAATTTGGAGGAAGAAAGAGTAGAAATCAGGAATAAACTCTAATTGTAAACAGAAAAAGAAATTGGAAAGCCAACAATTTATTCTTATTTTGAACCCAGAATTCTACGGACAGAAACACCAAGGAACCAATAATACCTAGATAGTCTTCAGAATATATAAATGAGAAATAGTAGATGTCTGAGAAAGCTGTATCTACTCTGTTAGTTCTGGATATAATCTGGAAATCTACCATTTGTTTAGAAGCCTTTTATTAAAAGTATTGTTAATTATTAATTTTAAAGAATTAAAGCACACTAAAATAATTTTAAATATTAAAATATTGATTATGAATATTAAAATATTAATATCTTCCAATTCTGAATTACACGAATCACAACTACATATTTTTCCAATAGACTGGGTAAAATAACTACTTCCTAAGGAGAGGAAATTATTATGAAAAAAATTAAGTAAAAAAAAGAATCTAAGCAACAAGAGTGAAAATAGGATGCTAGGGTTTTACAGACCTATTTGTTGTTATCAAAACCTTTAAATTCATCTTAAATATAAGGAGGAAAGACAGTCTCAAATTCACTGATGTAATTTAAAGGGTATATATCAGTCAATATTTCAACACTAGAATAAAGATAAGAAAAAGTAAAACCACCCACATTGCAGAGCTTCCCTAACATTGGAGCCACTTGGAGCAGCAGTCCCCAACCTTTTTGGTACCAGGGACAGTTTTGGGGGGGGGTGGAGGCGGAGCTCAGGAGGCGATGCCAGCAATGGAGAATCACTGTAAATACAGATGAAGCTTCATGGCTTACATGTGGCTCACCTCCTGCTGTGCATCCTCTTTCCCCCACCCCACACCCGTTTCCTAAGTTTCATGGAAGACATTTTTTTCCACGGGGTGTCATGGGGTAGTCGTGTTGAGGTAGAGCTCTGCTGCTGGTCCCTAGCAGGCCACAGATGACCAGGGGTTGGGACCAGAGACTTAGAGCTTCCTCCTGTTCATGTAACTAACTCATTTACATTTGATACTTCTTCATAACTCCATTAGACTGGATTTCTTTCACAGGCTTCTAAGGTGTTCTATAAAAATGCTCCTTCATTATTGCTGTCCAAAGGCATCTTACTGTTGTCACAGTCAAAACTTATACATTATTCAATGTTGTTATAAATAATTCTTGTTATAGACCAAGTACCAAATTGCTACCTCGTATTCATTGTAGTGAAAGAATCTGTTTCAAAGTTCTCCAGATAAATAGGTAGCTCAAAATATTCCAAGGGAAATAAAAGACATGGATTCTTCCACTTCTTTAACTGAACAGTTTTAATGAGGCAATGGTTAAAAAAAAAATTTCTGATAGGAGACAACAGTAAAAATTGTAAAGTTGTAATAACAATAAAATGAGTTTAGTGTATTATAGTTTCAGGTTGCTGATTTGGGAGGATATCCAAGAGTAATTTTATTTACAGTGTACCTGATAACATTGCCTTCCAGGCTATCTATAATATTTTGTTAAGTTCCCTCTTCTCAATATATTTACAATCTAATACTCATTGTTAACAGATGCAGGGCTGGTAAAAATGGGTCTGAAAGTGAAAAGCTCTATGAATTAAGTAGGAGGTAAGATCTTAAGACTTCTCTCAGCAAACTGGATAGTGGGTTTTATATTTATCTTTTTAAAGGTACCTTTATCATCTATGTATAAAATAACCAACTGGAAGTTCAAGTTAATGCCCGTGTATCAGGTTTTCTTTTCAGTAGTGAAGTTTTATTTCCTACTCACGATAAAGGGCCTTTCTGAACTTTCTAATTTATTTCCGATATGTCAATATTATTCTCTTTTGTTTTGCCTCCATTCTTCAACATCCAGAATATTTGGGGGCTGTTAATCAAATCAACAAATAAATACACATCTTTAGATTTTTCTTTCCTGGAAAAAGGTTATTTTTTTAAAAATAGGGCTCTTCATGTAAATGGTATCTCTTAAATTTCTAGCCTGTAAAATATTTCCCATTCATCTATTTAGAATTCCCTAAAAAGGTAATCCATCTTGTTATTAATCAGTATTGATTTTGAAAATGTATGGCCAAAGGTTCACTATAGGTGTTTTAAAAAAATAAATCCAGACAATCAATAATTTATTCTCAAGTTAATGAAATAAAAGATAAATTTCCTGAAGATTCAATTTACATGGACTCTGCATTGAGAATAATGATCTCATGGATGTAGGTCAGCCAAATCCTGCTCTCCAGCTACCATGATTATTAATATATTTTTTTCATTGTCTAAGATATGATTATGCTGCAGAGATGGTAAGATACAGTTCCTGGTACAAAACAGGAACTGAAAAAAAAACTTGTTTAATGGATTTATAAACCATGCAGTGAATCATTCATTCATCTTTCATTCAGTAAATACTGATAGAGCATATATTATGGAAGTGGCTAAGGGCACAGATTCTGGAGCCAGACTGCCTGGATTCAAACTGGCTCCTCCTTTTGCTAGCTGTGTGAGGCAGCACAAGTTGCTTAACCTCTGAGTAACCTGTGCCTGAGTTTCCTCCTCTACAAAATGGAGAAACTCCAACTACGTAAGATACATAATAAGACACATAATAATATGCACTTTATAAAGCTTTATAAGGAATAAATTATATTTATTAAGAATTTAGAGCAATGTTAGGCACTTCATAAGTGCCTGAGAGGTATTTGATCAGCAAATAGATAAATAAAGATACGTAGATGATAGAATTCACAGCACGTAGAACAGAGCAAGGCATGGTCTCTGTTCTCAACAGACTCAAAATATTCAGATGTTCTTCCAGCCTGGAAATGCCTAACATTCACAAAATCAACTTTTAATTTGAATGACAGTTTAGATTTTGAGCTTGGAGATATGGAATTTACCAAAAGATCTGGGTGATGATCAATGCTTCTTCAAATCAACATGACATCTCTTTACTACTGTAGGCAAAATTATGAAGTCATTGAGATATGTGTTCATTATTTCCAATATGCTCTTCCTTTGTGGTGGTGCTTCTCATTTAAAGAAGAAATGATCTAATATTAGCATCGCATAGTTTCCAATTAGTTGATATTCTAATTAATTTTCTATGTGTGAATGATTTCCACTCTGTCTCTTTAACAAGACATGTTTAGATTTTGAGCCCTTTTCAATAGTGGTAAAATGAAAGTATTTGCTCCCTTTGTAAGTTTTTAAGGTAGTGCCAGATAGCTGGAAGATTTAGGGGTGGAGCAAAGAGGTCCCTGGAGACCTAATGTATAAGCTATGTGCTCTACATCCCATCAATATCAAAGATATATTAGTTCTAAACCAAAAATGTTTTTCCATTTCTTTTCTCTACATCCCCAATACTACTATATTGCCTTGGTCAGATCCTTACTGTTCACCACCAGAAGTACTAAAAAGTCCCCTTCTTGCTTCCTAGCTTGTTTTTTCTTCCCATTGTCCATACTATGGCCAGAATAAACTTTCAAAATAGCATCCATCATCACGTTACTTTCCTGCTTAGAAATTTTCTGATGGTATGACATTGCCTCAGCAGAAGTTCCGAACCTGATTGAGTCACCCATGGTGGAACTCCTGTCTCTGAAGTTGTTGATTCAGAACACCTGGGCTCAGGGTTTAATCTCTGGGGGACTTTGATGGAGCCACTCCATGGACCAGTGTTTGAGAGCCAGCAGCCAGAAGATAAAGGCAAGACACACAAACCCTCTCCTGACTTGTCCCTGCTCATCAGCCTCCACTCTGCATATCCATTTTCTTCTCCAGAGAAGAAACTATGTGAGTTCTCACCTCCACGCCTTGCAGATGCTTCCCTCCCAGTTCAACAGTATCTCCCCCTTGTGACCCCTGGTGGCTGCTCTGGGCCAGTTAGTCGCTCCTTTTACAAAATCTCAGGGACACTCTGCTGACATATAGTTTACACTTTCTTACTTTTATAAGAACTTATAAGACATGTAGTGTTGGAATAGTGGCATCAAATGATGCACAGTTCAAATGAACAAAAATAAGTGAATGAAAGAAGTATCACTTTTGACTTATGTCTATTAGAGAATATAAAGACAAGTTCTAATGCCTGGTGTCTCTAGTCTCCATTTTCTCTCCTTCTAATTTTCTCACACCCCACCTGCTATAGCATCTCTCTCTTCCAAACTCCCTGGAGATTCTTCCTCATGTCCTGTCCCACTTGACTTTTGTCCTTTTTGTTCATCCCTTTCCTCCTGATTTTGCACTTTAGAAGTTTCAAGGAACAATGGCATATTTCTTAGAAGGCTGGGAAGGGCAAGCACCTCAACTGCAATGTCTTTGTTGTTCAGGAACTGTTCCTAGTGATCATAGAGGAGAGAGATTTGGCACCGTTAACACCAACACTCACCAACACTGAGCTCCTTAAGAACAGTGGTGATGTCTTAGTGATTTTGACTTCTCACACAGATCATGAAGTACATTAAAATACTAAGTAACCACTGTGTTTTGAATAAATATTACATGTAGTTTAAGGAAAATCTAATGTATTTGCTTTACAGTAACATTGAAGCAATAAGGTAGGAAGGTATTTTGTCTCTTCTCTACCATAATTTTCTTCTCTTTCTTCCACTGTCCTGTTTATGTGTTTTCCAATTGTCATAGCTATGTGACAAATTATTTGAATATCAGTGATATAAACAATCATTTATTACTCTTGCACGTTCCTTAGGATAGGCATTAAGGAAGGGCATGACAGGGCATGTGGGTTATGTGGCTGATGTCAGAGGGCTGTAGTCATCTGAACACAACTAGGTCTGAGGATTCACTCCCTAGGGGGTTGTTCACTGACAGCTTATGCACAGGGCTCCTTTAGTGTCCTCACAACATGGCAACTGGCTCCCCCCAGAGTGTATTATCCAAGAAACCAAAGTAGAAATTACAATGCTTTTTATGACCTAGCTTCAGAGGTATTGGGGTGAGGGTATCCGGAAGGCAGATTACCTCTTGAATGCCTACTCTTTCCTGCAAAATGAATGGTGGAATAGCCAGTTACCAGTACTGCTGTAAGGAATAGAGAGCAGGAGGTGTTGAAAAACATAACATTTTATAGCTGAAAAAGATTGAAAGATTATAGTCTAATTCAAGTATTCTTGAATCAGATCCAGAACAGATTAGGGATTGGCTAATTCAACCATTTAGTTCATAGGTAAGAAAAAAGAGACTCAGAAAGAGTCTGAGACAAGTGGCCAGAACTGCTGTATCCCAGGCCAATAAGTAATCAAATGAAGCAATCAAACAAACAAACAAATAAAAACTCCCTGGAAAAATCTGAGGGAGAAAACTGCAAACATGTTCTTTTGATGCGTAAAAGTAATCTGAATTTGAGTCAATGTTATAAATTGCATAATTTTTGTAGCTAACTACCATGCAATACAGTCATGATTTTGCTTGTTGGTAAAGTGTGCTGAACACTAATTTGTGTGGGTTTTATTTGCTCACAATATTATACTCTATTCATGTCTTCCTAACCATACTAATTTACTGATGATAGAATGTGGTCACTTGCTGAGAAATTAAAATTAAATGAAACATTATCCATCCATTTGTATCTAAAGAATTATGAAAATATTAAAAGAGAACTTTAATCTTTAAAATAAGATGTAGACTAATGGGGAAGATATTTAAAATTGATTGAATAAATTAATCTTTTGACATTAAACAAAATCTTAGAAAACACATGCATGTCCTGAATTCTGTTTTTCCTTGCCTAAAAATTAAGTCTGGATAAAGTTTATGTATTAATGTATTTTCTTTCAATAACAAAGTTCTTTTACCTACTCTAATGAAGGTCACAGACAAAGCTATTTTTAAAGCATAGCCATTCCTTCGTTATTTTGACAACTTGAATTGAATATTCAAGGTACAGAGTGCAAGCGTTTTATAGACTTTCTTTGCAATTGGAATACAAGAGAAATAAAAGTAGACATAAAAAGGGTCATTTGATTTTGAAAGTTTTACTGCTGCAGTTACAGATCGGCATACATAGCCCTAAAAATACTGGGCCTTACATTAGTTTTGCTGTATATTTTGCTTTGGCTCTTTAAGAGAATAGGATGTGACAAGGAAGAAATATAAATTTTCAATCTGTTTTTTCTTTGGAGAAAAATGCACCTTATTTCTATGACCTACAAGAACATTGTGCTGGAACAGGGCAATGTATCAAGGCAGCAGAGTAACTGTACAGTGTTTGGGCTCAACCTGGGATGGCAGAGTCTGGTAGTTTATTTACATTCTATCCACATCTCCAAGTGTTTCTCCATGAGGTTTCTTTTTTCTTTTTTCAGACTAAAATAGTTATAGCCAGATAATTATTTCATCTACTTTTCTCCATTTAACATATATATGAATGATTTTAAATATTATTTTCCTATTGTTGCCATCCCAATAATTAGCTATTGTTATTAGATATTCAGCTAAATGGTAAATGTAGCTGAGTCCAAATGTGAATAATTATTTAATTCTAGATTATTCTTATATTTTAAAATTATTTTACATAAAATGTCAAAATTATACTTTACATATCTGTTATTTAATGACCTTCCTTGCTGAATCCTAGTCTCTCGTTAGTATGTAAGCAAACCACCCACCGAGTTTTCTCTGTGTAATTGAAGACCCACAGCACACTCCTTCTGAAGCTACCAGAACTGTGAAAATACCAGTCTTCTCAGGGCAAAGGAAATGACAATAAGGAGAATTAGCAGCTTTAACTTAAACTCTCATTTTAGTTGAGGCCTGTGTATAAGAGTGTTTTAGAATTGGTGCTTTGTAAAGCTCAGAATGGACAAAGGTAAAAAAAAATTATGTATTATTAACAGAATAATGATTAACCTTTAAGTGAATTTCCTATTGAAAAAATACATATCCAACAGAAAATCTAAAATTATATGATGTATATGTTCCTTATATCCTTGTAATTTTAATATAAACATTATTACTTGCCTCTGATTTTAAGGGTGTTTGTTTTTACTTCATGACTTCATTATTGTGAGCTGCTTAGCATCACTTTGGTCATTTTAAAAAACTGTAAAAGTGGTTTTCTCTTCTTGTAACGTAGGTAACACTGTTACCCATTTTGTAAAATCCCCAAATGCACTCTTCATCCCTCTTGTTTGTGCTTTATTTCTTTCCCTCCTTCCATGTTTGCTTTGGCTTACAAATTTGTTCCTGCCAAACGAGTCGGTTAAAATGGGAACATTAATTTTTATGCGTGGAAGCATGTCAGCTACATAGGAAGAGGAGGGGGGTGAAGAGAGAGGAGTTAAAACAACGGGGCTTGTATATTGCGCCAGGCTGGGCTGTCACAAGAAAAGGCTCTGACAATCATAACAAAACGCAAGCTTTATACAAGAGATGCTGTGGCTGAAGGGTTGCAGTAATTTGTATGAAAATCCTATTTTTTAGCCTGACAACCTTCTTCTTACCATTAGGCCATTTAAGATGTCACCTAACCTACAGTCTCCTTGACCCTTGTTTGGAAGTCCCAATATTTACTTGTGTTAGAGGGGCATTTAGTAATAAATAAACAAGAAAAAAATGTAACATGACAGACGAAGTTAAAATTGCAACAGTACTGAGCACCACTGTTGTGTTGTTCACATACAGGGCCTGGGAATATACCTACCAGACAACTCGAGTATAAGCTCCTTTATGGCCTGTGTTTCACTTATTCTTGATGTTGCTCATCTAGCTCATTGCCAGGCATTTAATAGATGATCAATAATATTTGCTAATGAATGACTAACTGAATATGATAGGCAATCATGTAAAAGATGAATTATATTTGCGTCCTGTAGTCTCAAGAGGTTAAATTTGTGTACTAATGGGAAGGTGGATATAGGGCCAGTGTAAAAAGATGCAAATTAAATCTTAGAGAAATCACCAAATGGAACAGGATATCTTTGAAATAGCGTCTTTGCTGTCATCAAATTTTTCTTAGCAGACAGTGCCAAAGTTCAGGAGCTGCAAGCAGTATGGTTCACGTTTTACATTTGTCATGGGTTGGTGGGGATGCTTTGACCATTTGAGTCAACCTGGGCCCAGGGAGCAGCCATCATCTTGAATGTCACTAGTCATTGTGACTGAGGGAAAAGGAATATACCGTGGAGGTTTTGAATGGACAATTAGATGCTGCAGCATATGAGTGACACATGTTATTTCTACTCAGAACTCACAGCCAGGACTATAAATTTAACCCCACATATAATGAAAACAGGCAGTACAATCTTCCACAATAGCAGAAGATAATTTTAGTGACCACTATGCCTAATCATTTAATAAATCATCACAATAGAGATGTTGTGATGAGGATTAAATAGGAGTGCTATAAGGAAGGCTGAACTACTAGAAGGTCAATCTATGATTTGATGATTCTGCAAATACACTTATTTTCCCAACTGCCATGAAACATCTATAAACTTTATTTTCATATAGAAAATCTCACCTGCAGTGGGTTTGACTATGGCTTATTCTAGGCCAGTAAGTTCTGAATATACCTGTATCTAACTGCTTCCTATCATCATTAATTCTATTGTAATTGAATTGTATTTGTATCTGTCACCCTTTTCTGGGTTGCTTACGGTTTGTGAGCTTTATCAAATACTATCAATAATTGTATTCCACCATGATTCCACAACTTTCACTATAGAAATGTCCAGAAGCTCTTCCAAACAAATTTATTTTCCTTTTTAAATAAGCACACGTTAAGACAACTTCTTACTGTAAGGTGATTTCTCACTGGCCATAATGAGAAATATTTCTTGGATGACTACAGCATACCTTTAGGAAGGGTTTACATTACGAGGACATGGATTGCAACGGGAAACTGAAATTCCAGGCAACATGATGGAAAAGTGCAGGCTTCTTCTAAGATGGTGTCCTGGGGAGCCATTCTCATAACAGATTGCTATTTGTGGCACCATATTCTGACTTTGTTATGCACCTTGCACCAGCATGGCTCTGTCTGTACATGATGAGCAGAAACAGATCTTTGTGGCTTGATCAGTGGTTTTACTAAGGCTGCAAGGTTAAAGTGAAGCTATGCACTGCCTTGTGTAGAATGGAAATTCATGGTCCATGCATAGAGTCTGGTGTTCTGGTCACTATTTAGTTCTTTATTCTGTGCTGTTGTTTGATAATTGTCTGTGTGTGTGTGTGTGTGTGTTGGGGGTGGTTGATTATGAAAACCCATAATTTAAATGAAGTTCAGTTTCAAAACTCTTCTTGTATGTATATGGTTACATGTTAATGGTGTTTTAAGGGAAAGAAAGGGGCCTAGTGGCACATAGCAGTAAAGTGCATTTTATAACAATCCTCACACATAATGCATTGGGTCATAGTGACAGTTAAGTCAGTCCTCGTAAGCATATCTCAACATATGGTGGCTCTCGCTCTGTTATTTTGTCTATAACGTTGTAGTTATCTTTGCTTGTGACACTAGAGTAATTACAGGGTCTACCCTCCCATTTCTGCTCACTGGTTTTTAGTGAGAAAACTCAGCCATTTGTCCCAGCTACTCTGAATGAGAAGCAATTTTTAAGCTCTGCCTTGCTGAATGATAATGAGGTGATAAGTGTGTTCCTCTTGGAAAGACACGTGATCCTGCCCATGTTGGAAGTTTAACGTGTTTAATGACCGCTGTCAGGAGACTGTGGAGAAGGTAGGGCAAGAAACTATCTATGGGGTGACTAAAAATACACAAATTCCAGGGATGTACAGCAGAATTTGTCTGGATGATTCCCTTAAGTGACCGTCATGTGAGAGGTGAATGTGACAGAAGCACCAGGCCATCCTAAGCGAGGTATGTCACAGCTGATAGAGAAGGATGTCACTGTCTAAGGGCTCTGGTAAACTTAGCAGTATTCAGAAATTTTCAAAGTGGTAAAAAATGGCTTAGTTTGAAGCCAGTCTCTTTCTCTGTGTTTGCCGGATCAGGCAGAGAAGATAACATTCTTATTTGAGGTTTCTCTCGGATGTGAATGAGACTCAGAAGAAACAAATGTGAAGTCCTTCTTGGCTCAACTGATTCATCAGTGGATTATTGCAATTGCTGTGTGACTTCGTTTTGCCAAACCATGGGGTTGGGGGATTATAATATAGTTGATAAATATCAGGTTACTCGTGACTGAGGAGAAACCAGGATGTGGCAGTAACACAGGTCACAAGTAGTAAATTCAGAATGTGGAGCACCAGATATAAAGACCTAGCTGTGCGGCTTCACATGCTCTAGAGCCCCACATAAATAACCTTGAAGGCTGAGCTTTCATCCCATTTTATTTTTAAAATGTCCCACACATCCATCAAAACTTTTGCTACAAAGACTGTGTAAGTTACATAGTATAAGCATACCCTTGTGCACTTAGCTTATGATATAAAATGTGAGGATTTTGTGTAATTAAAAAGCACCATGCTTACTTTTTCATATTTGACTTATTGAGCTGTACCTTCTTTGTTGCTCTCCCATCAAACCCCCAAAGGTCCTAAATCATATTCGGAATTATCTGGCGTGTATGTGTTAATACTTAATAAATATTTCGATACTATGTACTTAGTGAATATTTTGATAGGATTAACAGAATAGACTATGTTTTAGTGTTTTTCAGAAAGTGGACTTTGAATCTGGCAGACTGTGGTAAAGGTTCCTCTCAGGATGCAAATCCCTCTTAGCGTAAGAGTTATTGACCCACAAGATGCATAATGGTTCCTTGGTTTATTACCTCCAGTTCACAGCCACGCATACACGCTTTGGAGAATTCAGTGAAGGACACTGGTGCAAACCCACTCCAAAGCTAAACGCAATCATTAGGTCGTGTTCTTCTTTCTCTGTCTTCCCAGCACTCCGTATCCTGCTGTAATTATCCACATTTCACATATACATAATTGAATTCAGGTCACAATTCAAGCCAACTGCTCTGGAATATCAACTTGCGAGTGTCACTCAACAAGAGAATATGTCTTTATTCTGCACAGAGGGTACAGCGATGTTGAGGTTTAGCCTATGCGGCATGTGCTTCTGAATACCAGTGGTATCCACTACTAAAAGAAGTTCTTTAGAGGAAAGAAGCCCAAACATTCAGAGACAAGAATCCTTAAAACAAAACCATACCTGCAAATATGTTGATGTACAATTAATGCTAGTTAGTGGCATACAGTCAAGAAATAAAGTTTCCTTGTGGTTCAGTATCACAATCCCATGTGGGGCTTTGCCTATAAATCACAAGCATTTGTTGTTTCTGCTAATTGGTGAACTAACCTATTATCAAGTTTCTTAAATGTTATACAAGTCAGATATCTTAGCAGAGATACCTGTTATATTAGGAACTCCTGAGATTTGTATTATCTGCCTACAAAAGGCAGAAAAAAATACCTGACTGAAGATTGCTGTGCTATATTACATTTCAAACCAAAAAAAGGCATTTGCTTTAGTCATCTCCAGCTCATCCATAAGTATAAAAGCCTTGAATTGTGCAGGCTACAGGGTGTCATACTAAAGTGCTGTTAGCATTGAACAAAGGTCTTACAGACAATAATTCAAAGCAATTGATACAGCAGTAAGTAGAGATTTAAACAACAGCCAACAGGTTGAGCACGGCCTTTTTAGATGCAGACTCTGACAAAAAGAGGGTTAACCTTTGTGAACTTTGAATACAAAGCCTTTCAATAAATGTTATATGAATTTGAGAGACAAAGAAAAACACCATTCAAGGAGATGACTGATTAATTGAATTGCATTTCTTTGTGCATGCCAACATGATGAAAATATATTTATCAATACACTTTTTAGTCACACAAAATGGACACAATCTAATCCAAAAAAAGAGAATCGGGGATGCACAAAGGCACTGTTGAATGTCTTCTGATGATGGTTTGGTGAGTGAAATGTAAAGCCAGGATTTACAAATATTACACAAGTGAACACTGTTACTGCACTCAGGCTGAAAAATCCTGTTCAAATCCAATAAGTGGTTTAAGATGTGCAAATAGAGGCTTCTGCAGGGAGTCAGGCATTAGAAGCCACCTGGAGCATGTGGTAGAGATTGTATCCATCAATACAGCAGCTGGGCTGAAATTATAAAGAGAGCTGCTTTTCATCACGCTTGTTTTAATGCATACATTTCTCCTGTCACTGGCACCCCAGGAAAACTACTAAGCACAAAAATGAATGGTGCCCATTACCTGATATTCATACTTGTGACAACAGAGGAAAGAATCACAACACAACAGTAAGCAAAAAAATTGATATCCAAATTATTTTTAAGTTGCTGCAGTAGGAGAAAATCTTGAGAACCAATTGGCAATATTTTAACATGAGAAGTGAGCAGAGAAGCAGAGTCGTTTCGTATCTGATCATAAATTTCCTTCTCCTGATATGATACAGTCTCCACTATTATTTTCAAAGCAGGGTCACATTTTTTTTTTCAGAGTCACATTTTAAAATACATTTTATACTAAAAGAGGGAAAAGATGTCCTCTCCAACGTAAGACGTAATGTAAAATACTGGTGAGGGAAAAAATTAGGAGCCTGTCTGGATTCAGCCCGTTCTGGTATTAAGGACAGAAATAACATTCCCCGCAGGCCGTTCTATAACTGTCAGGCTGATGGACTGGTGTTCAGACCTTTGTAGTATTTTATGTGGCTCATAACTGAATAGCAAATGCCAGGCATTGCCTAATTGTGCTTTCACGATGATAGTACAATCCATATAACATATTGTTAAACTGATGCCTTTGGGACAACATGGCAGCAGCCTCAATAATAGCTAATTATGAAAAAGGCAAAACAAATCTATGGTACAAAAAGGATATCTGTGATCATCTCAGGTCTGGGGTGGGATGAGGTTGATTGGAAAGGGGCATGAAGAAAATTGGTGGGGTAATGCAAATGATCTATGTCTTCATCGGGGCCGGGTTACACAGGGGCATACTTTTATCAGAGCTCTTTGGACTGTGCCATTCAAATGGGTGCATTTCATTGTATATAAATTATACCTCCGTAAAGTCAATTTTTCAAAAAGCCTTGCTACGAAAAAATATTTCAGCATGTAGCAATTTGATCATATAAGTGATACTTTATATAATCAACCTCAATTTTCTCTTCCCCCTCTTAATTTGTAGAAAATCACAAATGCACATTTCACTGTATTAAGAGAGCTTATTAATTTGTTGAGGTTGTGAGGCTTTACTCGACAGTGAGTTCACTTTTCAGAAGGACACTTTCTGAACACTAGATGGGTTTAGGTGAGTTAAACAGGAACACAGGCCCAGACTTGACACTTAAAACTCTAAGTTGATGTGATTATTTTCTCCTAGAACAAAGTAACGTGCGGTTTAGAGAGGGAGGTGGTGCAGCAGTTCAGGGAGAAGCATGTCTTTAGGAGTGGTGGAAAGAATGCTGAACTGGGAATACTAAGATGCCTAAAATATTCCTACACCACTTCCATTAAACTCAGTGCACAACCCGGGGCCACTTAGCCTTCCCAAGCCTCAGTTTCTTCATCTGTAACTTAAAAGGTTATGCCAACACTTATGCTCAAACCGTAGTTTTCAAGCTTATTTATTTTTAGTGGCAGGATTCCTATTTCAAACAATATATTTTATGGAACCACGGTAAATAATATAGGTAAGAATAAAGTTATTTTGATTGAATTGCACGTTACCCACTACACACAAACACACAGACACCGTTTTGAATCCCTGGATTTCCTCAGAGAAGTGTGAAAATCAGTGTTTTATAACTTTCATTCTAACTATAATATTTTAGAACTCTATTTAGAAAAATATGCTGAATATTAACAGTATGGTTTTTTGCACACCTTTTTAAAATTCGTGCTTGACAGTGAAAGAGCATAAATTTGTTCTAGGGAAAGAAAAAACTCAGAAGGTTCAATAAGAAAAAAAGTATTCCCACATTATTTTTTGTTTTAATCAGTATTTTTCTATGCATATTTTTAGATAGTTATGGTGATAATGTATGTAAAATTTTCTTTTTCTTATAATACCATTTTATTAGTATTTTCCTATAAATTATAAAAACTCCCTGATACTCCCTCGAATGAATTTATTATCCCTCTGTTGTTGAACAACTATTTATATATTTTGCTTTCAGCTTACAGTAACAGTATATTAAAAAAATTACGCACAAAAATTTTTACCTATCTCAGATGGATAAAATATAATATATAGTTTGCCAAATTTCTTTCCACAAGTTTGTTCCTATTTATTCCCACCGCTGATAAATAAGAAAGTCTAAATAAAATTCTTTGGGTCACTAACTGATGAACAGCTATGCTACAAATTTTGCTTATTCCTCGCTTTGGATCATTCAATCTTACATTTTTGAGATTTAATCTCATTTTGGAAACCTCTGAGATGGTTTGCACTCCCCCCATATAGGTCAAATATTTAAAAGGCAAAAACATCTAGGGACATACCTTCAAGCAAAACCAGGTACCTTGAAATTTTTCTCATTTGTTCATTCATTCACCTATTATGCCCTTATTGTTAATCAAATATGTGCCAGAAACTTACACTAGGTCATGGAAAAACAAAGTTAAGTACAGTATGATCCATGGCCATTGAAAAGTTTAGAGTTTAGTGACAGGATGAGAAAGTGACATGTGGTTAAGAACAAGTTGTCTAAGCAGGCCAGAGGAAGATCCAGGGAACGGTTCTGCTCAGGGGAGTCGAAGTAGCCTTCATATAGAAAGTAACAGCTGCTTTGTGGGTTTTCTTGGTCCTTTTTTTTTTTTAAGACAAGATCTCACTCTGTAGCCCAGGCTGGAGTTCAGTGGCCTCATTGCAACCTCCAACTCCTGAACTCAAACAATCCTCCTGCCTCAGCCTCCCAGGTAACTGGAACCACAGGTGTGCACCACCAAGCCTGGCTAATTTTTCTATTTTTTGTAAAGACACATCTCACTTTTGCTCAGGCTGGTCTCAAACTCCTGGTCTCAAGCAATCCTCCGCTTTGGCCTCCCAAAGTGCTAGGTTTACAGGCGTGAGCCACAGAGCCTGGCCCTGGTTTGTATTATTAATATTCAACGAGATGGATCCAGGGTAGAGCAGTCAGGCATGGTGAGGACAATATTTAGCTAGAGGGACAAGCCCACAGAAAGGTGAGAAGTCATAGACATCCACAAGGTGGCTGAAGATGGCTGCCAACTTCATGTGGCGTGGGTTTGTGGCTGCCCTGTCCTTGTAAAGAGTTGGGAAGAACAAGTCAAACCTCACATTGTCTGAAAGGTTTACCGAAGGTTACTGAAAACACGACCTTACTTTTTCTTTATGGTACGTTTTATAGGATTTTCCTTTAAAAGTTTATCATGAAGTACTCACTTCCCACTTCTTAACTTCTTTCAGCATCAAAAAGATGAAAAAGGAACTTACCAGTGTATTTTTTTTCACTCTTCCCAACCTGTATTTTAAATATCTTTAAAATACTTTTATAAAATGGTTACTAGTTTATGCTCTATTTAATCTAGCCTACGGATCATTTTAATAATCTTTGTAACAAATTTTCCTGAAGGTTTTAATACTAGTTAAATATTTTAAAAGTGTTATATATTTAGTCAGAGATAGTATCTTAGAAAAGCCCTAGTTTGGTTCTTATAGTTCTAATTGATGTTTGGCTTTAAATAATATGATTGGATATTTAACTTCTATGAATCAAAGATCCTAAAGTATTTGTCGACTTTTCCTGACCATATTGAGTTAGAGGTAAACACAAGTAGAGCCCAAGAGCAAAGAGATGAGAAAGAAGTAAAATTTGAGACTTGGCTTTACATCACTTAAATTTTAAAAATCTATCTTGTTGAAATTTAATCACTTCATAGCGAAAATCTATCACAATATGACCAGCCTTTAAGGTTCATTTTAGCCTTCTAATATCAGTGGTTTAAAAAAATTCACTTGCCCACAATTCACAAATAAAAGAATCACAAATCATAAATTTTCTAACTCCTTGAATACTTCTTCAAGGTTAGCTATGAATTAATTGTACAGTGGACTAAGTATAGCACATGCATTTCAGCTACCATATAAGCAGGCATTAAACATAAGACCCTAGCTACTCATCTCCTTGATTTAACAACTGGAGAATCTGAGCACAGGTTTAATAAAGAGAGCATTTGATCCCACTTAAGTCATTTCCCACTGCTATATGAAAGACAGTAATCCCAATTATTTCTTTGGGGGAAGCACTAGAAAAAGCTCAAGAAAACCTGTTTACTAAAAATAAAATCATCAGACTGAATGGATGAAAAATATTGTACCCATAACATATAGTGACTATTCACATCAAAATTCCATGATCCTAAAAGAGGGAAATTGAAGAGAAATAATATTCATGTTTCTGTCTTGCCTTGACTTGTTCCATGTGATTTTCTTATTCTGTATTATCTATAGCTGACAGTTAATAATGCAGATTTCCTAGCTAGGAAAATTCAAATTTAATCTAAAAAGAACAGGCTTTAAAATAAACAAGTTATGTAAACATCTCCTTGGTAAAAGGTAGCTTTCTCTATAGGATAGTTTCTGGATCCTTTGGTTCAGAATTTAATTTATTTTTAAACAAACGCATTGAATTTCTATAGTGGAAATTTGCCATTAAGTGTCTTAAACCAGTTCCAGTTTAAGCCATCGATTCATGAATCATTCAAAGCAGTAAGCCAGAGTTACCAATGTATGACAGCAAGTGCTGGATTCTCAGAGGAAATGGAACCACAGCTTGTTTATCTTGGAGAGCATTCTTGTCATAATTTTTGCTGTGCACATATATTTTGTGGGCAATTTTGCCTGTTTTTCCTATTCTCGGGTAGAATAAACCAAAAGATAAAAAAAAAAAAAGTGCTGCTCCCTAGACCTGGTAAAGTTATTAAAGGATTAAAATCCCCTCCATCTGAAGGCACAGACACCCTTTCCTATGGTACCGGGGACGGGGGGAATATATGACGTGTTCTGTGTGTGGAAAGAGAAGAAAAGCATTTGCTCTATTTTTACACCACCACCCATTTAATGCCCCAAACCGGCAAGCTCTTTTCCAGTTAACTAAGAAGGTAACTGGCCTCACTTTTTCAAATAAGATGCTGCTGAGTATAACAGTGCCAGAGCTGTGCAACCGGACATGGTACTGGGTGTGCTCACAGACACAGGCCTGGAGAGATCCGGCTCCTAGCTAGAAGTCTTTGCAGCAGAACAAGGACGCACAAAGCAAACGATGCCTCCGCCCATGACGCCAATGAAAGTGATTAAAGAAAACCTACAAGCTCTGAAACTGATGAAACATAGTTATCGGTGGATGATATAATAAATCTCAGAGTCTGGTTTTCATGATAGTTACAACCAAAAGGACCATGCGTAAAACAGTTTGGGGAGGAAGAGAGGAAACAGTGGAAGGTATTTGAATCCCTTTGCTTTCATGAAGCGCTGGGCTCCTTCCCACACTTCAGCGGGAGAATACCTAAGTGAAGGTGGAAATGACTGTTTTCTCATTTGAAAAATAAGAGGGTGAAACAGATCTCAGTGTGGGAAAGGACTGAGAGAATGTATAAAGACTCTCCGAGGTACCAGCTTCATTGTCTTAGGACCAAGGTTCAAATCCTATTTGGGCATTAGATTGGTTATTGAATCTTTCACAGTCTGTAAAATGGAGACACTTATAGCAATGTTTTCGTAAGAACATTGGAGGTCTAAGTGAGATAATGTGGGTGAATTTGCGTTATGAAGTATTATCTGAAATGTCATTATCAAGTGCAACCCTCAAGTCACAACACATTGGTGCGAGTTGCTCATACAGACACTGGCCTCAAGTCTGCCATTTAATGTTTAGAGAAATAAGTCAAATTACTTGCAAATTTCTTGGGGTCTCCTTCATCTTTCATATTTTCTATCATCGTACATATTTTATTTATGCCAAATTAGACACTAGCTGTTAATTCCCTGGAACTTTTGGAAAGACTTTCCAAAAACTTTAATATTCAACAAACACTTACTATGTGCAAGACTCCATGCCAGGCGCTTTAAAATTGCCCACCTTCTCTCAAGAAATTTAATTTTTTGTATCTCTGGGAGAAAAAATGCATTTTTCAAGGCTGCTACGAGTTTATTGTAGTTATTTATTTATTTATTTTAGAAATAAACCATTGAAGAATAATCTGAAAAAGAAAAGCAAGAGACAAAAACAAAATTGTTCCAATCTTATTACTTTGACCGGAAATTTTTTAAAAAACGTTTTTGAAGGTTAATGCTGGGAGTGTTTTGTACTTCAGGGACCTCATTTATAAATGCATTATTTACTTTGTTTCTATACTTGCTTATATAGATAGAATCAATACAGAATTTACTTATTGCAAGCTGTGTTAGGTTCCAGCAAGACTTAATTCCTATATGGATTTTTCTTCACCACTAGATGCATTTTCATTTTCAAAACGGTTTCCACAAAAAACAAAGAGGCTTTGCAATACTTACATGTGGCAATATTATCTTTCAATTTTAAAGAAACTGTTTCCACTTATTTTTTTATTTCAAGTTTTCTTACAGCCAAGAATTTTCCTGCTCCATTGAAATAAGGAGTCCTCGTCATATCAATGTAAGACTCATTGAAATCCTTGACTCACTCTCTCCCAGTGTTTGTGATCTGGGGAGAATGACAAACCCTCTATCTTAATCCCACTTGCTAAATTTGAATTCTTCAACAGATTCTACTGAGGAAATGGGAACACCATTGTGAGTCTGTTTCCATTTCATTTCCAAGAAAACTTAGATTCTTTCGGTCCATGTGGAAAACAGTGTGACATTGTAATAATTAGAGCATGTAATTTCAGAAGCAGCATAGCAGTGAGTATGAGTGTGGCCGCAGGGTCAGACACCCGGCGGTCAGTGCCAGCTCCAACCTTCACTCGTTGTGGGACTTTGACAAGTTCATGAACCCCCCGTGTCTTAGTTACCTTGTTTGCAAAATGCAAATAGTTATACTACCTTCCTCATCAAGATGTTTAAGGATTAAGTGAGCAATGCATTTAAACTCATAGAAAGACTATGACTAGTAAGCACTAAATAAATATTAGCTGTTATCATTAATTGAGACCAACCTTCTCAGATAATTCAATTCTGTTATTAATCTTCTCTCTGATAGGTAACTGATTACATCGTACTTTTAAAACAGGTTTTTTTGTTTTCTTGTTTTTTTTGAGACAGAGTCTCACTCTCTTGCCCGGGCTAGAGTGAGTGCCGTGGCGTCAGCCTAGCTCACAGCAACCTCAAACTCCTGGGCTCAAGCAATTCTTCTGCCTCAGCCTCCCAAGCAGCTGGGACTACAGGCAT
>CAUYRT010004012.1:0-23474 GCA_963574885.1 Lepilemur ruficaudatus | reverse complement strand
GCCAACTAAAGATATATATAGAAAAAATTCGCCATATTAAATTAAATAAATATTTAAAAAATTAAATAATTAAAATAATAAATTTGCCATATTAAATTAACATAAATATTTAAAAAATTAGCTGGGCATGGTGGCACATGCCTGTAGTCCCAGCTACTCGGGAGGCTGAGGCAGAAGGATTGCTTGAGCCCAGGAGTTTGAGGTTGCTGAGAGCTAGGCTGATGCCATGGCACTCTACAGCCCGGGTAACAGAGTGAGACTCTGTCTCAAAAAAAAAAAAAATGCTATTATAAAGTTTTAAATATTAAGGGATAAAAGGAACCACAGAAATCGCCAGACCATGTTTGAATCTAATAACTGATAGATAAAAAGAGTGAGCAGCCCAGGTCTGCATTCTAAGGTGAGTTCACCATCGTGATAGCGTAGCTTTTGACCCACCGGCTGGTATCTTGCATTCCCAGCCTTTATGGAAAGTTCACTCGCCTCCATCTTGCCTCTCCCTCTCCTCCCTTCCGTTTGAGATCTCAGGGCCTGTTCTGAGGAGTGACTCACTCATTCAGTTCTTGGCATTCAGACACCAGTCTCCTGCTGGGCCTCCCTGAGGTCCCCTCCCGTGGCACCCTGTGCTCCCATCACACAGTGTTAGCAGACTGCACGGTAGTGCCTGTCGACCAGCGTCTTTCTCTCCCTAGACCATAGCTTCTCAAGGGGAGGGACCATGTCTGACTTGTTTCTCATTATGAATCCAACACCTGAGGCAGGGGCTGGTATTGTCCTGGGATCTATTTTTGGCCACCCAGGTCCAACCTTCTCCACCGTGCCCTGTGCCCCGGGGAGCTGGCTCACAGCCACCGCAACAGCCTCCTCTGCAATCTGGCTTCAGGTGGGTTTGGCCCAGGGGTGGAGCAGGTTTTGCTGGGGGCTTGAAGCTTATACCACCTTTGGAGCCCTCTTTAAGAAAAAGACTATAAAATTATAAATATAAAATAACATACAAAAGTAAATAATTATCTTGAATAAGAAAAAAATAACATCCTGGAAAATAGCATATTTTTTGTTAATGAACTGCCTGAGATGCCTCTGTGATCATTTTTCCCTATATTTTTTGCCTGTATTCTCTTGAGTACTTCTTCATAGGACAACAGTTTTGTAATATTATATACAATGAAAAGATTAGATAATTCAATTTTCCCTTTGGCATGGTGTCCTGTTTTTAAAAATTTCTTTTACTTCATAATCTATTACTGGCGACATCACTTAAATGTCTAGTATTTTTGTCAAATTTGGGAAATACATTGCCAAGGTGTTTTATTTTTCCCCTAAATGAGTTGTAAGATTTGAAGACATTTTACCCAGACTGGCTTCTGGATCGTCCATCTCTCAGCCTCCTCCCCGCCCCCTCTCCACACACCTGTGGGACCCTGGCCCCGCACCTCCACGTCACAATGTCACGACGTCACGATGCCAGGTGAATCAGCACAGAGGATGGCAGGAGTATTCGTGGAAACTCCTACACTAGGAAGGCAAAGGCACAGAAGTGGGTGTGAAAACTGCGTTTGTTTTCCCCTAAACACAAAGTAAGTGTATCTCCAACTCAACCTCCCCTCGGCTGGACCCTTCAAGTCTCCATGACCGTTTCCAGCACGGCATGATATGGGAGGAGTTTGATGGAAAATAAGTTAGACTGTAAAGAGACAACAGACTTAACCAACTGCAGGTAAAATGTGTAATATTTGGGAAATCTCCAAACCTCTATGACCACATGAACAGGCGAGGGCCCACCAGGGCCTTAGAAGGGGTCAGTATAAATATGAAAGGTTTAACAGTTATTAGCCTCACGGTCCTACCAGTGGGAAACATTGACAGGAGATCAGAGAGAGGGAAGAGAATGAAGACAGGGTATTTATTTTTCTGGCTTCCTCTTGGCAGGGTTGCTGCAGGCTGGCTAAGTCCTTCAGCCAAAGGTCAGAGCTCTTGTAAGGAGGCCTTCTCCATGGAGAGGTCTCTACAAGTTCTAGTAACTGCTCCATCCTCTTGGCCCTTCAGGCTCAGGGCTGGTAACAGCACCCAAAACAGTATTCCTTGCGGTTCCCAACACCTTCCTACACCTTGCTGCTGGAACCACTTTTTTTCTTTTTTTGAGACAGAATCTCACTCTGTCACCCATGCTGGAGTTCTGTGGCATCATCGTAGCTCACTGCAGCCTTGTAAAATAAAAAATAGAGTCTTGCTCTCTTGCTCAGTCTGGTCTCAAAACCCCTGGCTTCAAGTGATTCTCCCAGATTGGCCTCTCTAGGCCTCTAATCGCTAGGATTACAGGTCTGAGTCACTGCTCCTGGCTTTGCCTGAACCTTTGAAATAATCTGTTTACTAAATGCTCCTCAAATTATCTATTTTAATTGCTCCATCTGTTTTCTCTAGGGTCTCTGGCTGATACAGGTCTATAGAAGGTTCTGAAATGTTATTGCATGAGTGAGTGAGTGAATGAGCAATAGAAAAAGCCTGGACTCTGGAGGTGGATCAGCGTTTAAAGCCAGCCTGGGAGGGTAGAGTCAGGGGAACCCCATAAGTTTCCCACCATCCCCATCAACCTCTGGTGACATCCTGACGTCCAGAAGGAGAGCAAATTCTATCGGTCAGAAATATGAAACACCTGCTAGAGGGGTGTGGAATCAGCCAAGTGAACTGAGAAATTTGGGTCGCGGTGCAATCAAGGTGGTCAAGGAGAAGGAACCTGTTTCAACATGAACACAGCGTCTGTGACCTTGAGAATGTTTGCATATTTATTGTTGGGGCAGTTGTTATTTCCCCGCCTCCCACCAACTCTCAAACAGACCTCTTTA
Organism: Lepilemur ruficaudatus; assembly: GCA_963574885.1. Classification (NCBI taxonomy): domain Eukaryota; kingdom Metazoa; phylum Chordata; class Mammalia; order Primates; family Lepilemuridae; genus Lepilemur; species Lepilemur ruficaudatus. The sequence continues at coordinate 20,631 of CAUYRT010004012.1, read as the reverse complement.
GGTTTTATATATGAGGACACATCTTATACGCAGTTGCAAATATCCTTCTTTATTCTTCTCTGGCTAACAGCCAGCAAGGTCACAGTCATAAATAGTCACCCTCTGAGGCTGCTCTAAGGAGATATTCTTAACGCTGTGAGCAATATTCTTTAGAATCTCTCAAGAGAAATTTTGGTTTTCTTTGGTCTTTATTCTTGTGTCAATGGCAACAAAATGTTATACCAAAATACACTCCCATGCTCGAAAATTTCCAGTGGAATATAACTTGTCTCGAAATGAGAAGCAGAAATGCTGCTTACGTCATCATATTAGTGACTGCTATTGCAGAAAGTATGACAGTCTGATTTTAAGAAATGCTGATCTGCTATTAGGGAGAAAGTTGCTATTTTAGCACAGTCTGTTTATTTAGAGAAAAGTCGCCTAGGCTGGCATTTTCACACCTGTCTATTAACCCTGCTTCCCGCATACTTCCATTCTGATGCCCAGTACCGATAACGGAGATTTCTTGCGATGCTATCATATTACTATTTCCTAACTCAGTTAACTCTTATGTAAACCTTGATGGCAGGAGAAAAACATGCTGGCTTTGTGGCCACCATGCTGAGCTTTGGAAGAAATGTTTCCTTGAAGGTTATGTGCTTTGAGATCTGTTTATGGTCATGAAGGTAGATTTTCCTCATTCAATTTTCATTCATTCGAAGTCTCACGTTTGTTCTCTCTTATGATTCATGACACTCATAATTGAGAATTTGAGGTTATAGATATAATCATGGTCATAAAGCAGCAAAAACTTCTCTGGCCTGCCCAGAAACCAAAACTGTGACCATGATGTGATTAGCACCCTGTATTGACAACAGGTTTGTGGATACCTCTTACACTCAAGAACTGTTGGTGATTCTGTGGTCTTTCTGGCACAAAAAGAGGCAGATCCTTTTATCTATTGAAAATGGTGCTTTAAATTATACTAATCATTTTACTCCTTCAAGATAACTGAACATGGAATCTTCAAATAGAAAAATGTCATGTTGTGTCCAAGAATATAAGGGAGGTGAGAACTGATGATGCCTATGTTAATATGTTCTGGAAATTATTGCCCAGGAAGATACATGTCAACCAATAAAGAATTTAGCTTTCTGTTTCAGGAGATTCCTGAAAACTAATTTATACAGGTAAACAGTTGGTTCATACGGGAAAATGGTGTTCTTTGTTGCTACCTTGAGTCTAATAAAACTAGCGTTCATGTAGTTGACAGTCAACAGAAGGGATGAAAACCACTAATGTTTATTGACTATACGTGTAGCTGCTTATTATGTGTCAAATTGTTACATGTTATTATCCACTTCCATCACTAATTTGTATTGAACACATTTGCTGTGAGTCAGTGTTGAGTTATGCTATGACTTGGGCTAGGAGAGGTAAAGTCTTTATTTTGTTATTCTGAACTCTAAGATTCATAGTGAAAATCCGTGGACACTTGAAGCTTTCTATATTATTAAAGGGTTAAGCATGTTCAAACTTGAAGGCCTTAAACAAGCTCCCACTTTTTATCCTCTATGTCTATCTGGCCTTTACAAATGTAGCATTCAAGAAGCGGGTGTGGAAAATCTTTCCTTTCTGTTCTTCCCTTCTGCATAGCTCCTACCATCCTGAGATTCACTTCCGTGGCCACCGCTAACTTTGCTCACACAGCTTAGTATGGCTCCGTAATTCTTCGCTCAAGCCCAGTTTGTGGGTTGAACTGTGTCCCCCAAGAAAGATTTGTTGAAGTCTCACTCCCAGTACCTCAGAATGTGACCTTATTTGGAAATAGGTCTTTACAGGGGTGGCCAACTTAAAATGGAAGTTATTGGAGTTGGGTCCTAATCCAATACTACTGGTAGCTTTATAAAAATGGGGGATTTGGATAGGGAGACAGATACACAGAGAAGGAAGTTAATATTAAGATGCACAGAGAGAAGATGGCCATGTGACTGGAGTGATACATCAACATGCCAAGGAACTCCAAGGATTGTGGGCAAGCACCAGAAACTAGAAGAGGCAAAGGAAGAGTCTCCCCTACAACCATCAGAGAGAGCATGGCCTTGCCCACACCTTGATTTCAGACTTCCAGCCTCCAGGACTATGAGACAACAAATTTCCGTTGTTTTAAGCCATTCAGTTTTTGGTACTTTGTTATGGTAGCCCTAGGAAATGAATATATCCAGAGTCACCATTTTAAAGGAAAGACTAATGACAAAAACCATTTCATTACATTTTATTATACAAGTAATTAATTTTAAATTGTTACTTAATGTGGTTCAAGGCAATACTAATGGATAAAATGAACTGAGTGCCGGGTTTCTGGTTACTTAAATGGACTCTTTAACAGTAATTCTCATGGAAATAATTTTCCTTTATAAGTCTTTTTGAAATAAATTGTCTTTTTTGAAACATGACTTTAACATATAACATGGAGATCTGAATCTACTCTGGGCTGGGTGCTTTACATACATGACGTAAATTTCTGAAATGGTTATCAATAACCCTTTCTGATGATGGGGAAATAATTCCAAAAATGTTAAGTTACCTTGCCTAAGATCACATAACTGATAAATAATGAAGTCAATCATGCACACTAACTGCCATCCTGAAAACAAAGTCCACCTTTCAACTCCACAATTTCATTATTAAAGGAACTAATTAGAAGGATCAACTTACACTAAAAGATCATCACAGGATCAGTCTCCAAGGTCATGAAAGAGATGAGGCTGCTTTGGAAAAACAAGATGTCAATGTCCAAAATCTTTTCTCCAACTTTTCAAAGAATAGTATGTATATATATTTAATCTAGAAAAATTTATATTCAAATCTAGTGACACCTACTACATGTCAGACCTTGTGCTAGGTACTTTCAGATATAATAACTTTTCAATCCTCATATCAAAAAATATCTATTGATATGTATTAAGATTATAAAGTGCTCATATTAAAACAACACAAATTATATACTTAGCATTCCTAACCTTTTCCGCCAACTACTTTTAGAGATGGATTTGATAAAATGTTAAAAATGTTCTGTAACGGATGTTCTTTTGTACCTTTATTTAGTCTAGTTCGGTGGTTCTCAAGCTTTGACGTGGAGAAGGTTTATTGTAGAAGATCGTACACGGTGCACCATGTATACTATACTTTGAGAGTCATTTAAGGGATTTTCAAAAATCACTGTAAGTACAGGTAAGTTTTGCCTTTGTGCTAACCCCTGGTTAATGGGCAATTTTGTAACAATTGCTGGGATTCAGCCCCAAATTTTGCACTGGATTTCCAGTATCCGATGTTAGAAGGGCAGCATGATCATAAAAAGTTCTGGACTAGAGTACATAAAGGTTAATTCAAAGAACTCAGAAGGGGAATTAGTGCTCTGCAGGAACTAGTATGGATTCATTGAAAAAACAAAATTTCCCACATAAACTTCACTAGGTATCAAGTTATTTGATTAGGAGACAGTTTCTCTTGATATGAATTTTTTACAAAGAAGTTGAAAAAGGATCTCACAATATCCTTAGGACAAAAGGTGAAGTATGAGCAGAATGATCATGAGGTGAATTTATTACGTGTCGAAGGACCCTAGCTAAATGGTGATCAGCTTCACTTTAGAAAGACATCATGGGGGGCAGGTTGAAAGACTGTACTCTGACCTTTTGAGAGTGACAAAGAGTATAAATTTGTCACAATTGCAGAAAATGTCAGTCTGGAAGGAAAAACTGATGCCCTGGATAATCAAATTAATATCTAGAAAGAACTCAATAAACTAGAAATACAAGTCAAATCTAATATGATAAAACATACTAATAATAAATACAAATTCTACTCTATGATCCTTAGACCAATTACGTAAATAAGGAAGATGAAGGGGTGGAAAGGGTTCATGATCTTTCCTTAAGAGACAGGGTCTCGCTCTGTTGCCCAGGCTGCAGTGCAGTGGCGTGATCATAGATTCATGTTCTTTAATTGGCTGAATCACCAGCATGAAGTGCATAGAAGGTGATGCAAACTTCTACTAAGTACCTTAGTGATAATCCAGAACAACGGAGATAATTATCGGACTTCTCTGGCTTTGCTGAAGCCACCCCTTGATCAGTGGTGTCATTTGGGGCAATGAAGTCTAACAGAAACACTGATAAACTGAAATACACTCAGAGGAGAGCAAACTGAAAGATAAGAACCCATGAAGTTGTGTCTCATGAAGACCCAACTGGAGATGCTTCATGTGGGTGAGAGGAGAGCTAGAGGAGATATGACAGCTGTCTTCAAATATTTGTATGGTTGTCACCAAGAAGTATCCAAATTTATTCGCATAGCTCCCACAGGGCAAAACTAGCAGCCACAGGGACAAGCTAGAGGAAGGGTGATTCTAATTCAAAATAAAAAAATCTTTTTAGACCTGCCAAAAATAGGACAGACTGTCCCCTTGCCCTGAAAATTTTTAAGCAATGGCCCGTAATTGAGGAAATCTGTCCATCACTCATGATGCCTACTTAAAATCCATCCTCTACTTTCTCTTTAACCACACCTCAGTTCTGCTTAGGCATGAACAGATGACCCGGGTCTAACCTTAGAGGACCATAGAACTTAGAAAAATTCCCTGCTGGGGAATTTGGGTGAGCTTTTGATTTCCTGATAAGAAGGGACAGATGTAGCTGGTGGTCACCTTCCCCCTATTCTGCCTGGAATGCAGATGTGATGCTAAGAGCTGCAGAAGTCATCTTAACATCATCAAGAAAGGCCAAAAGAATCAGGGAGAATGAGTTCTGACATCACTGAGCTGCTAGACCAAGCCAGCAACTGCACACCTTGCTGTGTGAGAAAAATACGTCCATATTTGTTTAAGCCACTGCAGTCAGACATTCTGTTATTTGCAGCCAAATGCATTCCTAACTAATCCAGGAAAGTGGAATACAAAGAGCAGTGGCAGCAGATTCGATAAACTCTAGAGTCCTTCCAGCTCTAAGATTCTTTTAGTTCATAAGCTAAGTTAATGTTCTTAAACTTTTCTGTATTTAACCAGTAAGTATCTTTAAAGTACTTACTGTGAAGATGGTATTATAGTAAGAGCAGTAAACACTCCCTTATATGCATATAGTACCAAAGCCTCTAACTTTTTGCTGAGGGTTCAAAAGTATGCTGGAAACCCACAACAATGTCATTTTAAGGAAAGATGATTTAACTTTTGAATGAGTTTTGTATAGCAATTCTAGTTCAATTTTGAAATCTATGACTACTGTTTCAGACCCAGATTCATATTTGTCTCACAAAGCCTAGCCAGGCGCAGTGGCTCACACCTATAATCCTAGCACTCTGGGAGGCTGAGCTGGGAGGATGGCTGAGCAAGAGCGAGACCCTGTCTCTACTAAAAAATAGAAAGATAATTATCCAGGCAACTTGAAATAGAAAAAATTAGCTGGGTGTGGTGGTGCATGCCTGTAGTCCCAGCTATTTGGGAGGCTGAGGCAAGAGGTTCACTTGAGCCCAGGAGTCTGAGGTTGCTGTGAGCTATGCTGATGCCACGGCACTCTAGCTTGGGCAATGGAGCAAGACTCTGTCTCAAAAACAAAACAAAACAAAACAAGAACAAAAACAAAGCTTATTCCCTTTGATTCAGGACCTATGAAGAGGGTTTTGGGGATTTCCAATAGGTCCTGCACATTTAGGTCAACTTTTCTCCTTCCCTCCACCACACACACAGTATGGGAGAGGGAATGTCATAGTGAAACTACTGGGGATGATGCACTGGGGAAACAGAGAGGGACCCTAAGCCAGGGGGCAATCTGTGGTCATTGTCCTGCTTTTGAACATGGGGAAGAGAGAAAGGGGAAGTCTCAACTCCAGCGCTTTGGATGGAGACACTCACTGAATAGCTTCCTCCAAGGATAGCGTCTCCATCTCTGGTACATTAGCACAATCGTCGCTGGCTGAAGATCAGGAACCCTCAGATTAAGGGGTCTCCTGCACACAAGCACGATGTCAGAGACAGGTTGGGCAGTGACCTAGGACTAAGGGTTTGCAGCACCACCTCTGCAAGGTGGTAGAGGTACCCAAGCAGGTATACCAGGGTTAGCCGTGGAACCAGAGGCAGTCAAGTGTGGTAGAGTGGAGCCAGAGCTAAGGCCAACTTTGACCACAGTGGAGGTGGACCCCATCCTGGTGCCTTGGTAGTGTCCAAGGGCAACAGCACTGAGGCAATATGGGCGAACAGGGGGTGAAGTTGTTCTGAGGGCTCTGTCCTGCTTTGCCAAGAGCAGAGGTTTCCCAGGCTGTTTGGAAGAGGGATAGAAACCACATTCCCCTAAAAGAGGGGAGAAAACCTCTGGAAACATAGCTGGGAAGTCTAGTTCGCATTCCAGAAACTTTGGCTATAGGCTTGAGCTGAAAAAAGCTTCCATTGTAACGCAGGTCTGAGATGTCTCAGCAGCAGCAGAGATAGGTGTGGCATCAGAAATTAGGACATTGCACATTAGGCCAGTTAATAAATGTTTTCAAACTGTCAAATGCAACCCATTAGTGAGTCATGAAATCAACCTACTGGGTCTCTAACAGCATTTTAAAAATTGAGAAATAGAATAAAATAAAACAGGCTAAAAATAAAATATAAGTGCATTACTTGTAGTAAAGGTAATTAGTGTGAAACTTCTATTGTTGTGTGTGTTTGTGTAACAGATTCTGATGAAAAATATATTTTTTACTGTGAGTCAGGGCTAAAAATGCTTGAAAGCCACTGATTAAAAGTCTTACTGCCTCGATAAATAGTTAACTTGAGTAACATAGCCTTCAGGATATTTTGTAGCTTGTTTCATTTTTATGACAAAACTAACAGGAGGAAGCCAAACTAACAGGAGGATGCCCAGTGATCCAGGGCATCCACTGATATTAATTAAACAAATGTCTCCTGATGTGGGGATGGCGTGTTCTGGTTTTGGGTTGCTCTTTTGGCTCATACAAATGTGCATACTTTATTCAGGGAGCGGATTGTTTGTTCTTTTGCTCCTCTTATTTCCTTCTTTCTCATCGTTAGTGATTTGTTTCCTGGAACATTATCTACCTCCATTTCCATAATTTTGGTCATTGGTGCCAACATTCCACCTTTCAATCTGATATGAATTATATGTTTAGAAAAAAAAATCAAACCATCTCTCTCTCTTTTTTTAGAATGTAATTCAAGGGTCACGGTGGTGTTCCTGGCTTTTCATTTTCTCCCTTGGGTAGGTTAAGGACCTTGTTTTATTTCCCTTGGTTTTACCAAGTGCTTGTTGAAGAGCTCAGACAAGAACCCAGCTTCTAGAACCTGCTGACAGTGGCTGGTGCTAGTGGGGAAAGATTTTCATGAAGAGGGGAATGAAGTGTTCTGCTTGAATACATATTGCTTCTAGGGAATTATCACATATATTGAATTAATTAGAATACCCTTACAAAATAATTAGGGTCATACTACAGAGCCAAGAGGGCTCAAGGATGCTTCCACCTTTGGTCTGGAAGGAGCACTGGAATTCCTGGCTGGGTAATGCCACCAGAGTCAACATAGTCTCAGGTCTTTTAAAACATAGTGCTATTTCATGGGAGGGGATGTTAGGAACTGAAGTTATTTCTAATAAAAAACTTAGTAGGGGCTTTGTATGACTTTCCATTGGGGCCACAAGACTCACAAGCAGACTAATCTCTATCCTTCATATGGTGCCAGACTCTTAACCCAGTAAGACCTTCATTGGCTACTTGGGCCTCATCCCTGCCTGCTGACCAAATTCGAGCTTATCTTGCTCCAGTCCTGCCCTGACCCTCTATTGTTCTCATGCGTTAGCTTTATCTCCTTCTGGGGACTGTACCAGGTCCTCATCTCTGCCGTCTTGTACTTCAGTCCTGCCTAAGCCATGCTCCCCTCGCCTGCATTCCTGTGGGTTGTGTCTTCTGCTCTGATTCCCTCTAACCTGGCCCATCTCTGTGATGATCTGCCCAGCAATCCACCTTCTCTGCTCCCACCGTTACCATCACTGACACATGCATTTTTAGTATTATGCAGTAAGAAAATCCTGGGGATTTCAGTGTTGGTTGTTCATGTTCTGCCAGTTACCCTTTTTGTTTATGTTACTTTGGGATGGTTTTACTAATTTTTGTAACCAAAAGGATCCTGACTAGTAACATATTAATTCCAATGCTGCCATTCACTAGCTATGGAACATACGACTTAATCTTTCTGGTCCTCAGTTTCCTAATCTGATGCAGGAGGGAGTTGTAGTAGGTTCTTTCTAACGTCTTCTTCCATATCCAAAAGTCTCTGAACATACTTTTACCAAAGTTGAAAAGAGACTAAGTTATCAGAAGACAAAAAGTCCAGAATCAGAGACCATCGAAAGTATGAAAATCCACAGAATGAAAGAACTTTTTTTGCAAATTATATATCTGATAAAGGATTTATATCTAGAACATATCAAGACCTCTTACATCTCAATATTAAAAAGACAAATAACCCAGTTTAAAAATTGGCAATGGATCTGAATAGACATTTCTCCAAAGGAATTACACAAACGGTTGATGAACACATGAAAAGACTGTCAACATCATTAGCCATCAGGGAAATGCAAATAATGAGACACCACTTTATACCCACTAGGATGGCTATGATCAGAAAATAACAAGTGTTAGCCAGAATGCGAGGAAATTGAAAACCTCATACACTGCTGATGGGAATATAAAATGGTATGGCCATTATGGAAAATAATCTGGCAGTTTCTCAAAAGGTAAACATAGAGCTACCATATGACCCAGCAATTCCATCCCCAAGAGAAATGAATGCATATGTCCACACAAAAACTGTACACAAATGTTTACAGCAGCATTATTCATAATAGTCAAAAGGTGGGAAAAAATCCAAATATCCATAAAGTGATTAAAGAAGAGATAAAACGTGGTATACACATACAACAGAATATTATCCAGCCATAAAACAGGGTGAAGTATGGATATATGCTACAACGGATGAACCTCAAAAACATTCTAAGTGAAAGAAGCCAGACACCAGAGGTCACAAGTTGTATGATTCCATTTGTATGCAATGTCCAGAACAGGCAAATCTTTAGAGGTAGACAGTAGATTGGCGGTTGCCCAGGGCTGGAGAGGAGTGAGAGAGGACGGGAGTGGCTGGAAATGGAGACTGACTGCTAAAGCCGTTCTTTTAGGGATAATGAAGATGTTCTAAAGTAGATTGTGGTGGTGGTTGCACTCGTCTGTAAACATACTAAGAACCATTCAACTGGACACTTTAAATGGGTAAATTGCGATAGGTAAATTATATCTCAATAAAGCTGTTGTTTTGAAGAAGCACAGGGAGAGAGGCCCTTAAACAAGAAGCAGACTTTTGGCAGTGATGGAAAAGTTCTCTATCTTGATTGCGGTGGTGGTTACTGGGGTGCATTAGTTTGTCAAACCTCATTGAAATGCATGTCAATTCATCCTCAATAAAGTTGATGTTTTAAAATGGCCAGAATCCAGACAAGTAGACCTGGCTGGGTCCACCCGCCTGCTATGAAGCTGGCAGGGCCTCGTTACCGTCCCATCAGGAAGGGGACTACTCCAGTCCCCTGTGCGCGATATCACAACACCAGATCCACAGCAAGGCTTGGCGGGAGTGAGACAGCCGTGGGGCAGGAGATTCTAACCCAAGCTCTCAGAGCAAAGCTCTGACTATTACAGTACAGGCTACTCCTTTTCTCAAAGTCTCTTAGGCACCTCAAACGGGATGAGGTTTCTTCACGTGCTACTGTCCTACTCAGATCCGGCAGGTCCCTTTCACTAACCTCTGGCTGGAGTCAGGTGCCTACATCTGTTGTCCGCCTGCCCCCACCCCCGGCAACACAATTCCACATTCTGTCCCCATGGGATCCCAGCCCAGTTATTTAGGGCCAGCTGTCATAGTTCTGTACTCCTTTGTCTTCCTTGCTTAGGTTATTTTCTTCTGTTTACTCACAAGGGGACCTCAGTAAACAGAAGCAAGGTCTCTTTGGGTGACTGAGAATTCCAACTCCTGAACCTCGAGCGAGCTGCTGGAACACACCCAGAAGAAGGTGTTCCAAGCTACCACCCAAGCTTGCGCTTTCTGAACTTTTGTAGGAAGAATGAGCCTTGAGTAGCTTTTCTCAATAATAATGATTCATATTTCTAGAATGTTGACTAGGTATCTGGGGCTTACAAGCATTGTTTTGCATAATCTTCACAACAATCTTATTGGCGTAATATTATTTCCCTTATCTTACAGATGAAGATTAGGCTCAGAAAGTTTAAGTGACCTGTCCAGGATCACATCATTGAAGAGTTTTAAAGCTGGGATGCCATGGTAAAGGCATCGGAACTCAGACTCCTTTTCCCATTGGGAGATGCATGTGAACTTCATAAACATATGTAAGGAAGATACCCTTTAGAACCATGTTTAAGTATGGTTCCATAGCCTATAAACTTTATTTCCTTGTAGGTCTCCTACTCACTGAAACAGTACATTTCAGGACTTTGGGGAAAAGGCGAGCAACTTTTGAGACTTGACTCTTAAATGAGAAAACAGCATCCAGAAGCAACAACACAATCAGCTTGACCATCAGACTTGAGAGAGTGTGTGAAAGTGAGATCAAGGATTACTAAATTCTTTTAGTTACTAAAGTCATAAATCAAGCACCAAGCATGGACCATCAAGTTTCTTCCTTAAAAATTAAAAAAAAAAGGTCTTTTTCACGTTTTAAAAATTTATCTATTTATTTCTAAGTTTTAAAAAATTGATATATCATTTTTTGCACATGTCATGGCTAGGATGATAAAATGAAGGGAAAGAGTAAAACCCTTGCAAGTGGAAGAAGAGAGAGAAAGGGAAAGCAGAGAAGTTAAAATAAGGATTTTTGCCTGCTGCTTCCTGGAGCTGTACGTTTGTAGTTTAGGGCTGTCTGGCATGCACTGGAGACGACGGTGGGCAGATGGCACCAGGGAATGAGACCTCCCTATGCCTGGAAGGGAGGGCGTGGAGGTTCTGAGTGCACAATGGCCCAGCAGAGGCCTAGGGTCAGCAGAACGGGGACCCCAAGACCAGGGAAACCAGCACCACAGGTGCCAACCAGAGGAACCAGCAGATTATCCCCAAAGCCAAGATGGGATCGGGAATGTCTCAGTTCTTTACCCAGACCAGGAGACCAGCCCAGCCCCTCTTGCAGAGATAAACCCGGATCCAGCAGACACAGAAAGGACCATCATCCCACCCCCCCCCAGGGCCCTGTAAACTACCCACACCCCTGTCACCCCCAATGCTGTGTGGGAGAGGAGCAGACAGAAGGAGAACTGGGAAACACCCCAAGGGACCCAGCCTTTGGCTAATGGAATTGGAATAAACTGCACTAAACCTTAGGTGTTTTCCCCTGTTGTGGGCCAAATTGTGTTTCCCCAAGGTCCATGTGTTGAAGTCTCAACCCCTACTACCTCAGAATGCGACTGTATTTAAAGATAAGGCCTTTAAAGGGGTGATTAAGTTGAAATGCGTTTTTTTTAAGGCTGACCTTTATACAATCTGACGGGTGTCCTTCCAAGAAGAGGAAGTTTAGACTCTCAAAGACCCCCAGGGACGTGTGCGCCCAGAGGAGAGACCAGCTGAGGACAGAGCAAGAAGGCAGCCGTCCACAAGGGGAGGGCCAGAGCCCCAGGAGGAATCAGGCCTGCCAGATACTTTGATCTAGGACTCTTAGCCTCCAGAACTGTGAGGAAATACTACCTGTTGTTTAAGCCACCCAGAGTGTGGGACTGTGTCACAGCAGCCCTGGCCGACTAATACACGCTCCCCACCCCCAGCCCCTCCCCCGGGTCTACCCAACAGGTGGGGGTCTTGAGGAAAAGCAAACCACTTAATAGGAAAATAAAGAAGCTATAGTTTCTTGAACTTGTTCAAATCATTTAGAAAACATTTTTTCAAACTTAAACAATTTTATCTACAAATAATCTACTCTTGTTTATCTAGTCATTGATGAAGAGGAAAGAAAAATCTTTACTTACTAAACCTGTATATATTCAAAAGCAAAAACCCCCAAACTGTCTTTCTTTATTTCTAATCTGATGGTTTTTAAAAATTAAACTAGTGCAATTTATTCCAAATCAGTAAATTACACCAAATTTTAATTTCAAAGTCAGTCTCAGAGAATGCTAGGTTCCTCCTATCTTCCATTTAGTAAAAATAAAAGATCGTATTTTCCCACTAAAAAAAAAAAGCCTCTTAAATTAACTTTAGAATTATTTCCCTATTGTTGGCATTTGAATGCATGTTGCTGTTTTGCTCTCTGTGGGCCATGGTTCTATTTTATATGTTAAATTTTAAAACAGAGATGCGGAATTTTCTCCTGAGTATTTCTGCTCAGAGGCGTTATTTGAACAGAAATGGGACAAACTGGGCCAGTCCTCGGTGAGAGCCGCCCTGGTCTTTGTTCGGGCCCAGCCCTTTCCCTCTCCACTCTCCAGCGTAAGTAGGACAGTGGGTGCCTTAGCCGACCGCCCCATTGAAGCTGAGTCGCACAGAACAAAACCGCTGCCTCTGACGGGGAGCACGAAGCCTGGCCCCCATGTGCTCTCGACTGTGCGTGCTTCCATTTGGTGTCTGGGGAAATGTTTGCCAAGCCTTTAACAGTTGCAGCCTATTAAACACACTTTCCTAGTGTTCACGACTTCCTTTAGCGATCATTTAATGCATCACAGGCTCTGTCTGACAAGTATCAGGACCAAGGCCAAACGCTGTCTTAAACATCTGAAAAGAGGGGTTTCCTTCCAAGCACTTGCTCCTTCCCCACAGACCGACCCACCCGCCTCTCAGGGCAGACCAATAGCTGGAAAGCCCGACCTTGGCTTTGACCAGAGGATTTTTCTGGCTAGTCACAGTTCCTCCTCCCTTTCCCAGTCTAGAGCTGTCTGTCTTAGAGCAGAGAATGTGTGGATTCAGCACAAGCCTCCCTGGAGACATGCAAATGCAAAAAAGGAACGAATATTTGGACGGAATATGTCAAGTCAATGAAGATGGCGTGAGGATGTTTGAAGGATTTGCAGGACGGTGGAGCTTTGTGGAGTGTGGGCAGGAAAACAGGTCACCCGTGGCACAGTGAGGCAGCTGTGTATCTCTTCTTTTTAAATCTATTGCTCTTCCAAAAAAAGACTCCCCGCTAGTGGTTAAGAATCCCAAAATGTGAACCCATGATAAAAATTGCTGTGTCACTTTTTGGAAACCCTCCTTTTTTCTTTCATTTCCAAAATAAAGCTGCTCCTCCCCATCCTCCTCCTCTTTCTTCTGCTTCAATAAAATGTTATTTCTGGACGTCGTCAAAATTCAAGAGGTATAGAAAGAAACACTGCAGACTAGTATTTTTTTAAAGTGCAGAAATATTTCTCTTGAAGCATAAAGAAAAGTACAGAAGTATAGAAATATTATTTTTAAAGAATTCCATCCTTATCCTCGATTCTTCCTCTGAAGACAGTTACGATGATAAGTTTCTTGTGCATATTTCCAGAGATATTCTGTATATAAATGAATTCTGACATATTATTTTGAGGCTTGCAAAACCAAAACAAGATTTGCAACCCAGGGAAAGACCATCCTGTTGTACCCAGGGAGAAAGGGGAGGTCATGATGTGGGTTATGTGAGATCATAAGGCTTCTACCTAGATTTTCTGATCCATGTAGAATTCCCAAAGGATTGTCCTGCTTTTTATTCGTCTGTCAAAAGACACAATCTGTCCCTGCTTAGGTTAAGTACAGTAAAATACAATCTTTTTCAGAGTTTTTCCAATTCTAAATTATGGGGCACAAACGAATAGATTATTTTGCTAGCAGTATCCATGTGGAGTCTGTCTTTGGTCTATAAATGTAAATCAGTGTTTTTTTTTTAATATTTTGATTTTTGCTTATTTTGGGTATATAATAATTGTACATCTAAATCAGTGTTTTAGTCAGCTGCCATAAGAAAATGTTGCTGTGGCTTAAACAACAGATTTATTTTCTTGCAGTTCTGGTGGTTGGAAGTTTAAGATGTAGGAGCCAGCAGGGTTGGTTTCTGGTGAGATGTCTCTTCTTGGCTTGTAGATGGGACATCTCATCGTGTCCTCATGTGGTCATGGTCTTTCCTCGGGGCACGGGAGGGTAGAGAGTGAGCTCTCTGGTATCTTTTCTTCTTGTAAAGGCACCCATTCTATTAGATTAGGGCCCAGCCCTTATGACCTCAGTTAACCTAAATTACCTCCCTAAAGGCCTTATCTCCACAGGCAGAAGACCCCAGCCTACAATGATTCAACTTGTACTTTTTTGACTACAATTGTGTGAAAGTGACATCATTCAGTAGAAATCGTATTTTGGGTACCCATACAACCATTCTGCTTTTCACTTTCAGTACATTACTCAATAAGTTACATGAGAATTAACAATTAATTATAAAATAGGCTTTGTGTTAGATGATTTACCCAACTGCAGGATAATGAAAGTGACCTGAACTCATTTAAGGTAGGCTAGGCTAAGCTATGATGTTTGGTAGATTAGGTGTGTTAAATGTATTTTTTACTTACAATAATTTCAATTTTTTCAGGTTTATCGTGGCATAACCCATAATAACTCAAAGAGCGTCCATATAGTCAATTCTAGGGTTAGGGCTTCAATATATGAGTTTGGTGGGGAGTTGGGAAGAGGACACAATTCAGTCCACAACAGTTAGCAATAATGGTAACTACTTTAATAAAATAATGGCTACTGTTTATTTAAGTACCAACTATGTGTCAGCCTGCTTTATGTGTATTATTTACAGTCCTCAGAATAACTCCATGAGGCTGGCATTATTACCCCCAGGGTGATTGATACTGGAATTATGTCACGAGGGGAACAGTTGAGCACTGACTAGTCAAGAGCGAACACCGGCTATAAACAGCCAGGTGGTTGCTGTTCCAGCACATGCTGGCTGAAGATGAGCAATCCCATTGCTCAGGCAGAGCAGGGGAGGTTTGGAGAGGTCAAAGAAACTGGACTGGCTCACACAGCTGGCCAGTGGTGGAGCAGGACATGTCCGTCATACTCAACGTCATTTTGCCTCTCTGCCGTCTTGCCGGGAGCTATCCGTTGGAGATCCCCTTATATCTCTGCCCCAGCAAGTCTCTGCGTGTCCTCCATCATCCTCCCATCTCGGTTACAGTGCCTGCCATGGCAGACGCTGGCTCAGGATCAAATCAGTTTGGCTGCTGTCTCCTCTCTGAGCCGTCCCAGACCCTGGTGATAGGGAATCTTCTTTGCTGTCCACACTGGCTCACATCTGACACTATTACAGGGTTTCTGTATCTGGGTCTTTGCATTTGGCTCAAACTGTTTTTCCCCAAAAGATTTATTTGGGTCTCTGAGGTCATTTGCCTCCTTCCATGAATTTGACCTTCACGGTCTGTCTAGATCAGGATGTGTGCTAACTCCCACTCATGTAGATGAGGGATAGATTACAGGGTCCCTTTTTACCCCTTCCCTGATCTGATCTTGGGGCTCAGACCACAGCCTGATTTTCCACCACAAAGTACCCAAACACTGAACACCAAACCCAATGCTTCCCAAGTGCTCCCTTTCACCGCAAAATCCTTCCTTTGAGCTACTCCAGCTCCAGCTGCTAACACTTCGCTTCACAGGTCTTTACTCCCCAGGGAGCTCCTCTTCCTATTCTAAATGCTCCTCACTCTTTCACTTTCTTTCTTCTGTTTTTTCTTGCTTTCATATTCCTTCTTTTCCTCTGATTTAGGGCGGTGTTAGCACATACCCAAAAAAGCAGCCTTTGCTCTTGACATTCAGAACTTAGAACCATCCCCATCTCCTGATCTGTCAGGGGCACAGTGGATCTGTGGGACATTATATGAAACTCTCCATTTGTCAGTCAGTTGGTGACACCAACATGCAACCGGAATTAGGCCATGGGCAAGGCACCGTCATTAAAGATTAAAAGGCAACCTGGCTCATTCCAACTTTACCACACTTCCCTCCGAATGTCACCTTGCCCAGAGGAATAAGGTCAAGTTCTGTGATCAGCAAATTTGCTGTCACATTCAAACTTTACCTGTACATCCTCCATTTCTTCAACAGAGTTCCACTGTACGCAGCATTCTTTGGTCCTACATCCTGCTGTACTCATTGTTACTAGAATAAATATTTGTAGTACAAGCAGAACTTTGCTCAGAGGATAAATCAAAAGGATACTTAGCATTCTGACAGATGACAAGCCACTTTTTGTCTGCCCTTTGCTGTGTTTTCTTTTCTGGGTTATGTATAATGTGCCATTTTGAGGCACTCCTTGAAGAGAGCTTGTTATGAAAAACTGCCTCTAGATAATGACTCTAGACAGCCTTCCCCTCCCTGAAAAATAGCCCTCCATAGCGCCAAAGGTCTCAGTCTAAGGGTGAGGTCCTGGCCACTTCTTTTCTTTTGCACCATAAATGAAATGGCAGTGAAGACATCACCCTTGCCGTGTTGGAAAACTGCCTAGCATGTTTCTTGGAACTGTGAACAACCCCAGGAACAGAAAGCCAAAACACCCACAGAGGGGCACGCTTCATGCCCTCATGCTGGAGAGTTGCTGTAGTAAAGGGCTACTTATTTCTTATATTTACATAGAGTAGTCGACACCCAGAGATCAAGGGACATCCTGGACAAGGCAGTATAAATCCTGAACCAGAAACCTCAGAATTGGCTGCCCATGAGCTGAGGTTCCTTTCTTAGTCATCACTCAGCACATACTTACTGAGTGGTGTCTCCGTGCCAGATACTGTACTGGGTGTGAATGTCCAGCAATGGAGGAAACAGGCCTGAGACCTGGCCTTAAGGAGCTGACAGACCCCCCGTAGACGGACCTTGGCTCACCGCAGTGGGTCACCACCCTGGGCACTGAGGAGCAGTGGCATGAGCTTGCTGAGCTGTTCCTACTATGCCCAGGACTCAGGCCTCAGGAAGTCTCCCCTGCTGCACCCAAACACCACAGGTAAACCTCAGCTTTTGAAATCTGCACTTAATGTGTCAAAGACCTTAGCTTTTTCTGTTTGGGGAAATTTTTTTCCTACGTAGCAAAGATTAAAAACAGGAGCCCGACAAGCGGGACCTATACCTAATGTTAAAGGAAAGACTGCCTAGGGACCATGCCCCAGGGATCATTTTCAAGAATGTTTAATCTTGTAAGGACAGATTTCTGTGACTGCTGTGAGGGTCTCTAAACCCTCAGCAAATAAATGCAGATGACATTTATTTGCTCAAGTTAATGCTACCTCGGATAAATATAAAACGGTCACCATCTTTCCCCCAAACCCCTTCCTCTCCGCAAATAATCTTCCCTGCAGCTTATCTTCTTTGGCTGCAGGAGGCACAGGCTTCTCATCAAGTCTTTATTCCTTTTGAACTTGATGCCATCTGCCTTTGGGAAAAATTGTTCTAATATTGCTTTTGGAAGGAATTACCTGAAAGTTTTAAAAGCCAGTTCTTGGCCTTTTTTTTTTTTTTTTTTAAAGCTCCAGTCATTCAATGATCAACTTTCTGCCCAGTACTTTATCACTGCCATTTAATTTGCATTGAAGTACGGACATGCATCAAATAACAATGTTTCATTCAACAATGGGCCTCATATACAATAGTGGTCCCATAAGATCATAATGGAGCTGCCCTATATAGGTGTATCATTTTTAAATCTCTTATATTGTATTTTACTGTACCTTTTCTATGTTTAAATATGTTTAGCCATACAAATACCACTGTGTTGCAATTGCCTACAGTATTCAGCACAGTAATATGCTATACAGGTTTGTAGCCTAGGAGCAATAGGCTGTACCCTCCAGCCTAGATGTGTAGTAGGCTATCCCACCTAGATCTGTGTAAGTACCCTGTGATGTTCACGTTATGACAAAATCACCTAACAATGAATTTCTCAGAACATATCCCCATTGTTAAGCAATGCATGACTGCAATTATAATTCTTAAAGACAAGACGGTTCAGATTCAGGAAGATGGTGACTAATGACTTATTTTAACTCTGGTGACTAAAATACAGTAAATCTCCTGATTCTGAGTGGCACCTAGAAACATAATCCCTCATTTTCTTTTTAATTATTCCGATTTTCAAGATAATATTTAAAGAATGGTATGGGTGATATTCTAAGATCCCAGCTTATCTATTGTCCAGAAAATACCACGTAGGTGATACACTGTGTGGTGACTCAGCTGTGTTGACAGGTGATTCAGAGTGGCAGCCCCCTCTGCGTGCACATTCTTAGGGCATGGGAACTTTGAGATAAGCACTTATCACTGAAGGAGTAGGTGTGGCCCAGATGTAGCTTATTGGACCAGCGCCCCCCACCCCCCTTCACTTGACAGGTTTGCTCATTTCAGATCTGACCTACTACTTGACGGGAGAATACTTCAGCAGAAAGACACTTGGTTCTATAGTGAGGATCTCTTTGAGGCAGAAAATTATGTCTAGTCTGAATCCTAATCCCAGGAGCCTCAGGTGTGAGGTGGGATTTGGGTGTCGGGCAGGATGGGTCCATGGCCCAGTGACGCCTACTGGGATTCATTCATTCATTCACATTCAACTGTAGCTGGGACCTTAAAGGAGCCATTTTCCCAAGTTCTGGAAATGAAAGCTATGGCACTGCCAATACATCTTTAAGTGTAGTTGCCTCTTGAAGTTGGCAAACTGCTATCTGTACAAAAATTCTTTTCTGCCACACACTTCAGGGTTTCCCACTTTCAAAGTCAGATAATCACACTGCTATAACTTGAAGTGATTTAAGGATTGATGCATTAAAATGTTAGGTCTTTTCATTATTCAACATTGCAAATGTAGTTTTGGAAATCAAACCACTACACAAAATGGTGGAATTCTTCAGAGGGAGGACACGTCTTAGAGTTCCTATGCGTTGTTACTTGCATGCAATTTTGTGATTACTTTCTTGAAGGTTTACATTGCATTAACTAAGAGAAATTAGTTGTCTTCATCACTAAGGGAAAGTTAAGAAGTTCATGGAGAAATATCGAGTATTTTCTTAACTGTTACATGTTTAAGCATACAGATAAGCTGGTTATGAAGGATCTAAGCTGGATTTTCACTTTGCACTGTTTTCTTGGTCCTGGTGAGAATTGTGGCTAGGAAGGGGAGGTGATGAGCGAGGAATAGAGAGGAGGTGAAGTTCAAGCCCATGCATGGGCAGTCGAATCCAATAAGACTGGCATCTTAGTCTGTTTAGCCTTATATTCATGATTCTACCCCTTCACTCACACAATCAAATGATCATGCTTGATGTGTGGTTATTATCTTCCTGAAAGAAGGCAAAATATATAGATAAACATTCATTATACCCTTACTCTGTGAAAGCCATGTACTACATAAGCTTTTCAGGGAAATACAAAGGACTATAAGGCACAGTATGTGCCCTTTTAAGGAGGGGTAACATTAAATACCATTAATGACAGTAGTGATGATGTCACTAGTAACTATCCCATCCAAAACTCCTCCTTGAGCTTCCTACATGCACTCAAATGAATGGGCATAAAGTGGCTAGTCAGTCCCAACATACACAGGACCCCTTGTCTCCAGCACAGAGCTTCTCCCATTAGCAGTGCTTGGGCTATAGAAGCCTAAGCGAGAATGCCCTCACTGCCTTCCTATCCTCAACTGGAAGGCCGTACACAGGGAACAAGTGGGCTTCCTGTCCACGTTCCAGCCAGTTACAGAACACGGAGTTGGACCAGAGAGTCTGCAGATGGCCCAGTTCAGAAGGCAGGGAACACTGGAAGAGTTTTGCTCACTGCTGCACCCCCAGGGTCGGGCATAGGGTAGAAACTCAACAGAGATTGGTTGAATGAATGATTGGAACACAAGTGGATTCCATTAGGTGCATAAAATACAAGCTAGGAAATTCTTACTCTATGTCCAGGAAAAATGTGGCATTGCTGTTAGAACAAACTTAAGCAATACACATATATTCTTGCTGCATTTTTAAAAATCACTGCCATTCCAAAATTAATTTTAATTTTAGTAAACATTTTCCTATTAAGCCATCAAAAAATGTTTCTCTTAAAATTTATTTTTCTAGACCCTAAGAAGGTTAACATAGAATCAGTACATTAACAAAGATGACAAAATTGAGGTTACTATTACTTAAAAATTATCCGTGGATAAACTCGATTTTCTTTTACCTAAGAAAACAGTTAGGTATTTCCAATGGAATGTTTATTGTTTGTGATGCGAAGTACTAAGGCTAAAATATGCAAATAGAAAAACATTAAGAAACATTATTGCATTATGCAAATGAGGGGGAAAAACTCTTGAGAAAAGCTCTCAGATTTTTTGTTTGTTTTTATTTTAATAATTAGCCAACTGTCAGTTATCTTAGTTTATATCAGAATGCAAGTAAATTTTTTTTTTTTTTTTTTTTTTAGACAGAGTCTAACTCTGTTGCCTGGGCTAGAGTGAATGCCATGGCTTCAGCTTAGCTCACAGCAACCTCAAACTCCTGGGCTCAAGCAATCCTTCTGCCTCAGCCTCCCGAGTAGCTGGGACTACAGGCATGTGCCACCATGCCTGGCTAATTTTTTCTATATAT
>CAUYRT010004009.1:0-13749 GCA_963574885.1 Lepilemur ruficaudatus | reverse complement strand
AGTGAGAGTTTGAGCTCTTCTGCCCCCATGTGGATGCCCTTAATTCTGCTCTCTTGTCTGATTGCTATAGCAAGGACTTCCAGCACTATGTTGAATAGAAGTGGAGATAGTGGGCAACCTTGCCTTGTTCCAGTTCTAAGTGAGAATGCTTTCAGTTTTTACCGATTCAGTATGATGTTGGCTGTGGGTTTGTCATATATGGGTTGTATTATTTTTAGGTAAGCCCCATCTATGCCTGTTTTGTTAAGTGTTCTTATCATAAAAGGGTGTTGAATTTTTTCAAATGCTTTTTCTGCATCTATTGAGAGGATCATATGGTCTTTGTTTTTGCTTCTGTTTATGTGGTGAATTACAGTAATAGATTTGCAAATGTTGAACCATCCCTGCATCTCTGGGATGAAGCCCACTTGGTTGTGACAGATTACTTTCTTGACAAGCACCTAGAATTGGTTAGCTAGGATTTTGTTGAGAATTTTTGCGTATATATCCATAAGGGATATTGGTCTGTAGTTTTCTTGTTTTGTTGCATCCTTTTCTGGTTTTGGTATCAGTGTTATGTTGGCTTCATAAAATGTGTTGGGGAGGATTCCATCCTTCACGATGTTGTGGAATAATTTCTGCAGGATAGGCACCAATTCTTCTTTGTAGGTGTGGTATAATTTGGTGTGAAACCATCGGATCTGGGACTTTTATTTTTAGGAAGTTTTTTTATTGCTGTTTCAATTTCAGTACTTGATATTGGTCTGTTCAGAAATTCTGTTTCTTCCTAGTTGAGCTTAGGGAGGCTGTTTATTTCTAAGAATTTGTCCATTTTCTCCACATTGTCCATTTGTGTGCATAAAGATTTTTGTAGTATTCATAAATTATATGTTGTATCTCCGTGGCATCAGTTATAATTTCTTCTTTATTTTTCATGATGGAGGTTATTAGAAATTTTTCCTTTATGCTTTTCATTAGTCTAGCCAAAGGCATGTCAATTTTGTTTATTTTTTCAAAGAACCAACTTTTTGTTTTATTAATCTTCCGTATAGTTTACCTGTTGTCAGTTTCATTTAGTTCTGATTTGATCTTATTGATTTAACTTATTCTGCTGGGTTTGGGGTCAGTCTGTTCTTCTATTTCCAGCTCTTTGAGTCGATTTATTAGGTTGTCTATTTGTGATCTTTCTGACTTTTGGATATAGGCGTTATGGAAACAAACTTTCCTCTCAGGACTGCTTTAGCTGTGTCCCACAGATTTTGATAACTTCTGTCCCCTTTGTCATTTATTTCAAAGAATCTTTTCATTTCCGTCTTGATTTCCTAACTTGTGAAGCAATCATTCAGCAGAAGGTTGTTTAATTTCCACAACTTTGTGTAGAAATGAGAGTTTCTGTTAGGGTTAATTTCTACTTTTATTCCACTGTGATCTGAATAGATACATGGTATAATTTCTATTTTTTTTCTAAAAAATTTATTGGGGGAAAACTACAAAACATTTACAGTACAATGTTTACAGTCACAATTTGTAGTGAGCTGATTTCCCAAAATATATTACCACTCAAGTTGACTTATCTTGTTACATTCAAAAACCTACTCTGTCAAAGTAGTCCATAATTTTAGACTTACAGATAATTTGCAAAAATATAATAAAAAGAATTCCTGCATAGACTTCACTTAGAGTGCCCAAATGCTAACATTTTTCTGTGTGCTTTTATTATGATTATTACTACTTTTTTTTTTTTTAAAGAGACAGGGTCTCACTCTGTTGCTCAGGCTGGAGTGCAGTGGCCGAATCATGGCTCACTGCAGCCTTGAACTCCTGGGCTCAAGCAGTCCTCCCACTTCTGCCTCCCAAAGTGCTGGGATTACAGGTGTGAGCCACCACACCTGGCCTGCTTTTATTTATTCTTGATATGTATCCATACTATTATTTTCTTAACCATTTGGAAGTGAGCTGCATAGCTGATGTCCCTTTGCATCCTTTCAGTGCATATTTCTTAAAAATAAGGACATTCTCTATTATCAATTCAGTTATCAAGATCATGACATTAATATTGTTACAGTACTGTTATCCACAGACCTGATTTGAATTCTACCAGTTGTCCCACTAATTTCCTTTATAGATCCTATGGCCTGAATATTTGTGTCCCCTGACATTCATATATTGAAACCCAGTTATCAGTGCAGTTATCAGTGAAGTGATACTAAGAGGTGGGGCCTTTAGGAGGTGATTAGGTCATGGATGCAGAGCCCTCACGAATGGGATAAGTGCCCTTATAAAAGAGGCTTGAGGTTGGCTGGGCACGGTGGCTCATGCCTGTAATCCTAGCACTTTGGGAGGCGAGGGCAGAAGGATTGCTTGAGGTCAGGAGTTCGAGACCAGCCTGAGCAAGAGAGAGACCCCATCTCTACCAAAAATGGAAAACTCAGCCAGGCATCTCTCTGCCTGCCCCCATGCATATGTAGTCCTAGCTTCCTGGGAGGCTGAGGCAGGAGATTGCTTGAGTCCAGGAGTTTGAGGTTGCAGTGAGCTATGATGACACTACTGCACTATAGCCAGGGTGACTGAGCAAGACTCTGTGTCAAAAAACAAAACAGAGGCTTGAGGAAGTTTGTTTACCTTTCTGCTATGAGGCCACATGGCAGGTGTCATCTATGAGGAACAGGCCGTGAGCAGACACCAAATCTGCCAGTGTCTTGATCTTGCACTTCCCAGGCTCTAGAAGCGTAAGCAGTCAATTTCTATTATTTATAAATTACCCAGTCTAAGATATTTTGTTATAGCCCAAACAAAGATAATAGCAAAAGAAATCATTATTTTCTGGTCTAGTATCCAATCCAGGATCATGCATTTAGCGGGCATGTCTCTTTAGTCTTCAGTCTAAGGCAGTTCCTCAGTATTTGTTCACTGGGATTCTAGACATTTTGAAGCGTATAAGGCAGTTACGGTAGAATTTGCCTTATGTTTGCTTTATCTTATGTTTTCTCGTGATAGATTGGGTTGTGCACTTTCGGCAGGAGTACCACAGCAGCGATGTGTTCTTCCCAGTGCATCGTATCAGAAGGCACATCTCTCTGTTCCACGACCGGTGATGTTCACTGTGGTCATTTGATTAAGGTGGTGTCTTCCTGGTTTCCTCACCATTTTCCCTTTTGAAAGAAGGGAAATTGTGAGATTTATGGTGAGATATTATGAGATATTGTGAGACTGCATATTACATGTATGCCTTTACTCATTCACCTTTTCACCAACTAGTTTTAGCATCCATTGATGATATTTGCCTGAAGCAGTTCATAACCATAATGGTTGCCAAGTGGTGAGTTTTAACTCACGGGTACTATGTTTTGACAACTTGTTATTCAGCCATTTGTGTTGTGTCTCAGTTCTCCTCAGTTGAGATGCACAGTAGCATTATGGAAAGAGCAGCTAATTCTCAGCATTGGTCCAGATGCGTGGGTGCCTCACATTTATGTTACACCTCCTAAGAGAGGACGTGGTTGGGTCGCATTGTCACCCTAGCTGGACAGTTTGGGCACCAAACTACCTCTTCCTCTCTACTGTCCTCTAGCTGTAGCACCAATGCATGGTCCATGCACCTATGTCTAGATATTGGAGTGGTTTTTTATGACATCTGTGACACAGATCATATTTACTAGAATAAACCAGCCAAGGCTGCTTTCTTCAGAAGGGGCTATAGCATGGGTAGTGTATCACAGATTTGCATCTGATGGGGTCCAGAGAATATTTATTCATTTTGTTGAATGGAATATGAAGAGATACGAGCACATTTGCATGCTAAAGGGGCAGAGTCAGGGGGGAGATTAATGGTCAGGACAGAGGGTACTATTTTGGGGGGTGTCCCAGAAAAGTTAGGCCTAGGTAGTGGGATTAGCTCTGAGCAAGAGAAAGGGAAATGTCTTTTTCTTTTAGAAAGAAATGTCTTTTAGGAAGACATTGGAAGGAAGGACGTGAACACCATTGTTTTTGTGGGGTATGAGCAGGCACAGATTTACCACCTAGTTGCCTCATTTCTCTTTGTGAAATAGGAGATCACATCTAAGAGTGAGAGGGTATAGGGCTTAAGGAAATCATTGAATAGAGTAATAAGAGAGCTGTCTGGGGCTCATCAGAGGCTTTCCAGGCAGCTGGTAGTAGAGACCACGAATTCTTGGTGACCTCAATCTACAAGGCTGTGTGATTTTTCTTAGGCAATGCTCATCAGCTCAGGTGTAGAAGCACAGGAAAGCACCAGTTGGGTTTACTGGGTGATGTGGCTTTTCCACATATTGTGGTGGAAAGTCAGGGGAGGTGGGAGAGCAGAAGGTGGAGGTAGAGGGTAGGGCTTCGTCTTGAGAGGTGGTTCAAGTAATGGATCGTGGTTGAACCTCTGTGGTCTATACAGGATGGAGGAGGTGAGATTGGAGAGTACATGAGTGAAAGGATTTGCCGTCAGAGAATTATTAGAGGAGGAACACAGGTTCAGGATTGCTGGCAGGATAGGTATGTTGGTCAGAGAGTAGGATATTGGAGTTTCTATCTCGGGACAGTTCTGGCCGATGAGGGGCTGGGTTGGAGCAGGGTGGAGGTGAAGATCACTGGGTTGTGAGGAAACTTGTTGAAGTTGCTGGATGGTTTCTTTACATGGGTGTTGAAACCACTAGGTCAATGGCAGGACATTGGGGGAGAGGGGATGATTGTGTTCCAGGTGCTCAGGGAAAGAGGGAGAGTTGAGCAGGAATGAAGCACTGAGGCTGAATGGCATGAACAACCGTAAAGGAAGGTGGCATTTAGCCTTCCAAGGGATTAGGGTTGGTCAGATCTTAAGGTTTGTTGGAACTGGCTGTGCACAGCCTCCAAAGATGCCTTGATGCTAGTGGAGAGTGGCATTTGCTCAGGTTTCCAAACAAAAGTTGGACCTTGGGTCCTTGCTTGTATTATTTCTTCTCCCTGTAGCCCCTTTCCCTGCCATTAAGAAGGCAGGCCCCTTCAGGAATAGGCCCTGAGACCACCTCTTTTAGGAAGTCTTTCTTGAACCCTCTTGTCTTTCTGTCTCTGTTATCCTTGTGCTTACCTCTGATTTAGCAGGTGGCACACGATGTCACAACTGCTATCCTTCCCTCCCCTAGGCTGTAACTTCCTTGATGAGGCAGGGACTGTATCTTTGCATCCCTGGCACAGTACCTGGCATAGATTTGGTTGAACTGCATGAAATTGCAATTTATTCAGCAAATTTGGTCTAGTTTGGTCTTTCTTTACGTAATAGGTGACTTTCCATTGTCAGCTCATCTTGAATCTTTTTTTGAAGGTAAAGCCCCCTTTTCAGTCTGGGCACAGTGGCTCAGGCCGGTAATCCTAGCACTCTGGGAGGCTGAGGTGGGTGGATCGCTCAGGATCAGGAGTTCAAAACCACCCTGAGCAAGAGTGAGACCCCGTCTCTACTAAAAATAGAAAGAAATTAATTGGCCAACTAAAAATACGTAGAAAAAATTAGCCAGGCGTGGTGGTGTGTGCTTGTAGTCCCAGCTACTCGGGAGGCTGATGCAGAAGGATTGCTTGAGCCCAGGAGTTTGAGGTTGCTGTGAGCTAAGCTGACACCATGGCACTCTAGCCCAGGCAACAAAGTGAGATTCTGTCTCAAAAAAAAAAAGCCCCCTTTTCAGTTTGGTCTAAGCCCAGTTCCATGTAGATTGATGGGGTTGTTTGTTTTTTAGTGACCAACTAATTTCTCTATGGGCCGCAGTCAACCTGCTTAGGCTTAGGCTTTTCTGTTTTGTTAACTTCTGCATTTCTCTGCACTTGGCAAGGGGGGGGTCAACAGAAACTACTTGGTACTCAGTCTTTCTCAGTTGCCAAAAAGTTTCCGGCTGTTTGCCCATGTTTCATTTTCCTGTTGATCTGGGCAAAACGCGGGACTCCTTCATTCTGGTTTCCCTGTTTCTTGTGCGTCCCGTGCTGGTGTTGTTGGCTCAGATGTGGTAAAGGGGCAGCTGGTGCCGTTGTTGAGGTTGTTAGTCATTCTTGTGAACATGACTGCAGCTCTCCACTTACTGCAGATGCAGTTTTTCAGGAACTCGATGATTTCTGTGCATCACACATTAAAGAGTGCATTGAACAACAGCATATCCAGATTAAAAACAAACAAACCAGATTTATCTGATGTTTTCCTTTATGGGTTGGGGCAGACAGGCTGTGTATAAATCAGAAAAGTTACTTTAGCCTTTTTCAGTGGTTTCCAGTTCCCCTTCCTGATTGATCTTTTCTTTCACAGTCTCGAACTCAGAATTGTTTGTTCTTTCTTTTGTGGTCACCAAGAATGTAATATAAATATGCACTTCACATCCTAAGGCCGCAGCAATCCTGGATCAGACTCATTTTCTTTGAAGTCAACTGAATTCTGACTTGAGGCTTCCCCTAGCCCCTACTCCCACTACCCCTCTGAACTGGACCCCTTCCCTTTTAAGGAGCCCTCCCTTGAGGCCAGTTCCCTGAGATGACCTGCTTTCATGAGGAGCTTGCTTAAAGAGCTTCCCCTTCCTTGGGGGGTTTCTCAGTGCCTCCATTCCCAGGCTGTTCTTCCTGGGGGTCCTGTCCTAGTCATGAATTTCCTGTTTTTTCCTCTAGGCCAGTACTATAATATTTGCATAACTAGTGACATTTAAAGAAAGAAACCCAAAGCCCAATTCGCCAATTCCACTTAAGTTCCCTGCTGGATACTCTCCATCCACCAGAAATGCTTCTTATCACTCCTTCCCCCTTTTTTACACTGCTGATCCTTAACAGATTAATCTGAGTTTATATTTAGGCGAAAGTTATCCATTGACAGAAAAGTCTGAAACTGTAGACAGAGCGGACAGTGTGGAAGTAGATGGAGGTACATAGCAGCCTTTAGATAAAAAAAAAAAGTCTTTGCAGAGCATTGGGGACCTTAAGTGTCTATTTTGACAGTAGTTACGCTGGGACATTGGACCATCCTTAGGAAGCCAGAAACATCTTGAGACTTAGACCACAGCAGCATGGCCCACCTTTGAGCTTCAGGCTTTGGCCCCAGTGAGTCTCAAGCCTGTTACATGCTGGTCCATACATATGGGGCAAAACACCCTGCAGTCTACTTACTTCACTTTACCCCTCCCGTCCAGTACCGACGGCAAAAACTTCAACGTGTCTCAATATGCACAGACTTAGTGGGAACTTAGCATGGATGAGTGCCAGGCTTCCAATATGGAACTAGTGTCCTCTGACCAGTATTTATCAAACTATCCACTGATGTCTCATAACAAGAATTTAGCAGGTTATGCCTATCACTATTGTTCCAGTTATAATCGCTGTGAAACAAACCACCCCAAACTTAGTGGCATTAAATAATAATCATGTTATTATGCTCATGAATTCTGTGGGTCAAGAATTGGACAGGGCATGGGGCAGAGTGGGTGGCTTGTCTCTGCTGCATGGTGGCTGCTGGTTGGGATCACGGAGGCTTCTTATACTCACATGTCTAGTGCCTGGGCCAGGGGTACCTTGCAGGCTGGTGGGATTAGCTGGGACTGATGACCAGAGTGCCCATTTGGGCTTCTCACAGCATAGTGGCTGGGTTGGGAGAGAGGTTCCCTTGAGGAGGCATCTAGAGGGCCAGTGTGGCAAGAGAATAAGATAGATACTGCATGGCACTCGGTAACCTTGCCTCTGTCGTTACATGGCGTCACCCTGCTGTTCTCAATTGGTGGAAGCAGTCACCAGCCTGCCCAGATTCAATGGGAGGGGACGTAGGTCCCTACCTCTCAATGGGTTCAAGACATTTGTGGCTGTTTTTAAAACTACTACAACTTACTTTAAAACAAGATGGAAGACAAAATAACTGAGGGCCTCATACATAGTAAAAAGAAGCATTGCGAAGCTTTGTTTCAGTTATAATGTGTGTCCATATTCTGCTTCATGGAGTGTAACATGCTTTTCTTACTGTGGACTACAAAAAAATTATTTTTTAAAAAAACATTACTTGTTTCTTCTTAATTATTACTTGCCAACATTCCTGTAATATTTTAAAGCAATTTCTTCTTTCTTTCTTTCAAGCAAAGTATTGTCCCTGGACCAGGAGCATCAGCATCACCTGGAAGGAAACCTGTCTGAAATGCAAGTTCTCAGGTTCCTCCAGTCTGGCTGAATCAGAAACCCTGGGGGTGTACTCAGTAATCAGCATTTTAACACGATTTCTAGGAGATTCTGATACATGCTCAAATTTGAGAACCCCTGCTTTTCTGAACCATGGTGTTTCACTGATTTGTGTATCTGGGACCCCTTTGGCAGGGTGGTGAAGCCTGTGGACCTTTTGTCACAATAATGGTTTTAAACATCCAAAATAAAACACATAGATTTCTAAGGAAATAGGTTATATTGAAATTCAGTTATCCAAATATTAAAAACAAATTTGTGACCCACACACAAAAAAACCCAAAAAAAACATTACTTGTTTTAACATCTGATTTGGTTCGTGAACACCAAATTTTCTCTCTTAATACCTCAGTTAATAGGTTACTACTGTGTAGGTTCTTAGTTGTAAAGGTGAAAACCTAAGGAATGCATTGTCATTTGCCAGTAAGGAAAAAGAAAGGCCTGTCCTTTTTGGACCCGTTTTCCTTGTCCTCCAGGAGACCCTCAAGACCCTGTTGGACGATGAACCAGACTTGGAGAGTCACGGCACTGTAGAATGGGCTGTGGTGTGGACCAGCAGTCAAATACTTCCCGAGATTTTACTGTAATCTTTGCCAGTCAGTTTCCTGGAGTAGCAAACAGATATGAAATGAAGAGGACATACTTGTTTTTGCAGAGGATCAGAAAATAGTTAAGGATCTGGAAGCCGAAGAATGGTTGATAATAGAGAGACAGCCACCCTGCCTGAGGAAGGTGATATTTGTGGCAGAACAATCTCAGGAAAAGCTTTCCACCTTTGGTGTTGAAAGCAAAAGGAAATACTGAGATTGGGTCTGCTAGAGAAGAGGTGCTATGCTTGTTGCCAAAACAGTCTGCCTTTCTTCCCTAGCTGTGACTCGATGAGTGCATTTGGTAATTCCTGTCCTTTCAAGGAAGGGTGCAAAGATGACTGAGCATTGGCATTTACTGTCATCTTATAAAATATTGCATTGCAAAACAATTTTTGTGGATTAGTGCCATAAAATAACAAAATTTTTGCTCAGTGATTTTTGAAACTTTCCATAATGTATGCTTTTATTTCTTATTATAAAAATGATACATGTTTACTCTAGAGAACTAGAAAATATAGATAAGCAAAAATAATCAAATGAAAATCATGTTATTTTACCACTTAGAAGCACTGATATTTTTGTGGTTGCATAGCCTTGTCATTTTTCTGTGGAGATACATATACTTTAAAAAAATAGTGGGCTCTTGGAGTACACTGTTTTGAAATCTTTTTGAACTTAGAAGAACATATTCTATGTCAACTAATGTACTTTTGTTATTATAAACACTTCATTATATAGAAATGGTATTTTAACATTTATTGCTGACAACATTTATGATAAAGATGCTGTGGTGAACATCTGTGTAACAAAAATCTTCTTTTCTAATTGTGATTATTCTTAAAATTTTTTTAAGTTTTTTTGTAATGTGTAATGTATGTACATGATACAGAATATCATGATTTTTCATTAGGAGATGTCTGTGTAATTTGAACTGCTAAATTAAAAAGCATGAACATTTAAAAAAAGAACTTTGTGTGTATGTTGCTAAAGTGTCCTTCACAAATGTACTGGTTTACACTCTACAAAAGTGTTATCTGTTCCTGGCTATTTCACAGTTTGTTAAAGAAACTCATTCCTTGCATGCTTTCCTGTGCATTTTATTTGGGTTGTAACCTTTTCTTTGCCTTTTTGCCTCTCAAAATCCTACCTGTCCAGCTCAGTACCCAATCCCTCCCTCCTGACATAGTGAACATTTCCCATCTGCTGTCTCAGGGATTTGTCTTGGCCTGTCCAATCAGCTGTAGTTTGCTTGAGAGCATCAGCAGTGTGTTATTTCTTAATCTTCTTTTCCACGCAGCATATTCAATGCAAATGTTTAGGACTCAGTAGATAAACATTGAGTTGAATTGGAGTCCACCGAAAAGGACTGATGGCAGCAGAAAGTAATCTGTCAAGAGAGAGATGTAAAGAAAAAAAATGTTCATCAAGCTGAAGACCATGCACAGTTACTCTGAGAGGATATAGTTCTGGCATTTCATTTAGGCAGTCCAGCCTTGAAACTACTAGTTAATAGCTGACATTTTGTCAGTATTCTTGTTTTGGGTATGGAGGCTCATGCCTGTAACTCAGCACTTTGAAAGTCTGAGACAGGAGGATCACTTGAGGCCAGGAGTTTGAGACCAGCCTGGGCAACATTGTGAGACCCCATCTGTATAAGAAAAAAAATTTAAAAGATATATTCTTCTTTTAACCATAGGTAGTAGGATCCCCCCAGTCCAGGATTTCTTTTAATGACTCAACTTTCCATTAAAAGATACTTTCTCAATAAATTAGTGTTGGCTACTGTCAGAAACTTGCATTTCTTTCTTATTTTTACTGCCTTTCTCTTTTTCCCACACCTTGTATTTCCATGTTCAGATCCGTTTTGTCCTGTGGGTCTCTTTTTTCCTTTAATGACATTCTTTAAACTTTAGAAGATCATTCACAACTTGGCAGAGATAGTGCCTATTTTTACCAAAGGCTCTTTTCTGTGCTTACAACATCTGTTATGTTTTGCCTCCTATCCATTTTCTTCCCAAAAATATAGGATTTTATTTCCCTTTATTCCTTTTTTCCTACTTGAATTTTTATGTGTATGTTTCATCCTGAGAGACATTATGAGCAGGTACAATAGTATAATAAAACACAGTCTGTAAAGAGCCGGAGATAGAAACACTTTCTGGAGTCTGACTCTGCTGGACTGCACAGTCCTCCGGCCAAGCCTTCGCCAGGACCTTTCTTTGAAGCTGCATATTCTGTCATTGTTCATCTCTGAGTGTTAGAAGGTATCAGTTGCAATCAACAGCATTCACAGCGAAAACCTACTTTTCTCATGTAACAGCAGCTCTAGATGAGGGTTCTAGGATGGTTGATTGGGCAGCTCTGTGGCAACTTCCCTCCCTTCGGATGTGAGGTAGCAGCTGTATCTTAAAGCATCATGTACTCAATGACAATGTCTAAGGCAGACAGGAAGTGATACTTTTTTAACAGGGAGGAAAAAGTTTCCCCTAAAACCCTTCTCTTCTCAGAAGACTTCCCCTCAGATCCTACTGGCCAGGGTCTCTGTGAGCCTCTGCCTATTCCAAAAAATGTTGCAGAAGGAGCACCTGGTGGTCTGTACCATCGTCAAGGGGAAAAGGGGAGATGCTGTTGAGAATGTCACCTACAGAGGCTGTCACAGACATGATCTTCCCTTACATCAAGCCCTAGCCTCTCCTCTATTACTTCCATGGCTCAGCTCTAGCTCTGCTCATTGGAGACCCATGACCATTTTAGCTCTTTGCTTTCGTGAAGTCCTAGAGGTACTGAAAGCTGCTGTTCTGACTGCCTGAGTGTTGTCTCCCACAGTGGAATATCTTCAGTTCCTGGAACCTATGGTTGCATCTTGCTTCTGTAGCCTCCACTGAATCCACCCCAGTTTGGTGTCATCTTCCAGCCACTGCCTCCCTGTTGTCCAGCCACAGTCACTGGTTTCCTTCTCCTGTGAAAAGTGAGAATTAGTCACCACTTCCAGCAGCGCTGACCATGGTCACAGTGGGGAATATTAGGAGCTTCTGTAGCCTGCAAGCTGCTTCCGTCTGGAATTAGTTCTATTTTTTTAACTGGGTGT
The DNA here is from genome assembly GCA_963574885.1 of Lepilemur ruficaudatus. Taxonomy (NCBI): domain Eukaryota; kingdom Metazoa; phylum Chordata; class Mammalia; order Primates; family Lepilemuridae; genus Lepilemur; species Lepilemur ruficaudatus. Next base: position 1,923 of record CAUYRT010004009.1, on the reverse strand, counting down.
TTGTGCTTGGACTTAGGTGCTAACCTGGCTGCAACACTGCTGATTATTCCTACCAAGGAACGAGATCCTCTGTCATCTGACCCTACACCCTCTGCAGCCTCATCTGCTGTGGAATCTTCCCTCTCAACCATACTTAGTCATTTACTATTCCTGAACATGCCCAGTGGCTTCATACCTCCATGCCTTTGCACATAATATTTTTCCTCTAGAATGCTCATTTCGCCTTCTCACCTGGCAGAGCCCCACTTTTCCTTCAAGATTGAACCTCAGCAAGCATCATTCCTCTGAAAACTTTTGTGACTTTTCCCTTGGGCAGAGTTAATCAGTCACTTCTCAGTCACACTCTGTACAAGTTTTTGTTGTTAAACATTCACAAAGTGTTGTAATTATCTCTTTATATTTTCCTATCCTTGTGTATTTAGCTTCTGGAAGATGGGTTTTATACTTTTATTTCTCTAACTTTAGCACTCGTTATAGGTTTAGTGCATAAAAGGTGTTCTATAAATGTTTGTTGAAATGAATGAATGATAGTTTCACATCTGAACCTGCTGATTAATAACTACTTCATATCCTCCTTACGATAAGAAATCTATGTAAAAAGATTATAAACTATAAAATGGATTGTGTCATCTAAAACTGAACTTGATAGTGCATTACATGTCTTATTTGGCAGACTACACTGAGGCTTAGAGCCTAAGGCCGCATAATGATGAGAGGCAGAGCTGGGACCAAGCTTCTATATCTTTGTCTCTCACATATCTTGTCTCTTGTCTTCCAGTCCTCCCCCGCCCCCGCCCCCTGCCCCCCACCCCCTTTTCCTTTTCTTTCTTTCATGATTCTCACTATGTTGCCCAGACTAGTCTTGAACTTCTGGCCTCACGTGATCCTCCCATCTCAGCCTTCGAAGTAGCTGGGATTACAGGTTAGAGCTGCTGTGCCTGACCTGTCTTCCCGTTCCTGTAAGTCTGTCTTCCCAGGCAGAGGGGGATTTGTAATTAGCATCATCTGTGTTATCAGCGACTCTGCATTTGCTCTCTTTTCCTGTGTGCTCTTGCTCACATGGACCTTTCTCTGCCTCTCTGCCTGCCTGAGTCCTGCCTGCCATTCCAAACCCAGCCTGACTGTTACCTTTTCTGACCATCTCAGTCAAAACTACTTACATCCTTGTGAGTTTCTATAGCTGCTTAGCACATGAGGCAGTAGAGTGCACTGACTAATTACAGGCCTTAGTCCGTGTTCCTCACTGCTATTTCCTAGCTATGTGACTGACAAATGAATAACCTCTCTGAGTCTGTTTCCAAATCTGTATTTAGGAATAATACTAATAACAGTTCCTACTTCATAGGGTTGATGTGAGGGTAAAGATGTTCTCTGGCGGCCATGCGCAGTGGGTCACGCTTGTAATCCTAGCACTCTGGGAGGCCGAGGCAGGAGGATTGCTTGAACTCAGGAGTTTGTGACTAACCTGAGCAAGAGCGAGACCCCATCTCTATTAAAAATAGAAAAATTAGCTGGGCGTCATGGAGCATGCCTCTAGTCCCAGCCACTTGGGAGGCTGAAGCTGTAGGATCGCTTGAGCCCAGGAGTTTAAGGCTGAAGTAAGCTACAATGATGCTACTGCACTTTACTCAGGGCAATAGAGTGAAACTCTGTTTAAAAAAAAAAAGTTCTCTGGTACATAATAAACACCCAGATGTTACATGTTGGTGGTGGCTTGAGGCTTGATTACTATTCATAAATCACTGGAGGCTGATGACTGACCCTCTCAAGCTCCAGCTCTTCTGATGCCTGCCTGTTCATTGCTGAATCAAGAGTTACCCAGGCAATTTTGTTTTATTTCATTTTTTTTCCTGCTAAGAGCTGATCAGAAACCCAGTCAATTTTATAAGGGGCATATCCTAACCTACAGGCTACCCTCAAATA
>CAUYRT010004003.1:0-12192 GCA_963574885.1 Lepilemur ruficaudatus | reverse complement strand
AGCCCATTCTTCTAAGTGAAGTATCACAAGAATGGAAAAACAAGCACCACATGTACTCACCATCAAATTGGCACTAACTGATCAACATTTATGTGCATGTACGGAAGTAGCATTCATCGGATGTCGGGCAGGTGGGAGGGGGAGGAAGGGATGGGTAAATTCACACCTAATGAGTGCGGTGTGCACCATCTAGGGGATGGGCACGCTTGTAGCTCTGACTTGGACAGTGCAAAGGCAATATATGTAACCAAAGTGTTTGTACCCCTGTAATATTCTGAAATTTAAAGATAAATTTAAAAAAAAGATCTCCAGGTCTCAATTTCCCTGTCTGCTTTGCGATAGTCACAGTAATGCCATGCAGCAGAGACACTGATAGTCTATAGTGCCCTCTGGTGTGAATTTTTTTAAAAACTTTCCTCTGAGCTTAGAGAGCCCCAGTGGAGCCTGACTTTGTGAGTGAAAATGTTAAAGCTACCCTGTTCCTTCCAGGGTGCATGGCTCGTCAAGCAGAGCACAGACTGGATTTCAGTTTCTTGTTTCTAGACTGGGTGCCCCTGTGCAGTGAACAACCTATACAACCATACATGGCAGCCCTGGGGTTATGAGAACTGAATGACATAATGGCAATGAGTGTGGTTTTAAATGTGAACAGGACAGGCACACGATGTTGTTCACTTGGATTTCATTATCACATGGGGACCAATTTGGCACTTACCCCACACTCTGGCAACCATCCCAAAGCTCCCCACTCACTGTTTGAGGTGCATAGACAGCAGCAGTGGCAATCACCACTACAGAGCCCCCTGTGAAGAGGCAGACAGGTGTGACAAGTGGAAGAGGAACATAGCCAAGAAGCCAGATGCTTCCAGAAAATGAGCTTCCAAGCCATGAGGAGGCAGAACTGAGGAGTAGGAAAAGCAGGGAAAGTAGGGACAGTGCCAGCATCTCTGGGGAGAAGTGAGTTCTTTGGGGAAATTAGACCTGACACAGTTGGGTCACAGAGTTTGGGGTCCTGACACAGTCTCCCCTCCTGAGAAGCCCCAGGACTCCCCGGAACCAGCCACACAAGAAGGGCCAACTGGATTTCTGGAGAACAAGACCTGGGAACATGGAGCCACCAGTGTGAGGCCGGAGCAATGGTTGTTACCTGGGGCTGGCCACTCCTGTAGGAGGGAAATGCATTTAGTAGCCTGTGTTGCAAGTCTAACTCCAGAGCAGGAGCAGTGACTGACTCAGACAAGACATGAGGACGAGCAAAATGTGGGGAGAAGCTCTGCCACGAGAGACCCCAGGGCAGGGCAGGGACTGAGGGAGCTTGGCCTCTTTGGAGGCGTTAGGGACCCTGAGTTACACTACTTGGTCCTGTCCCTTGCAGCTGCCACTGCCCTGCCATTCTCAGAGGACAGAGTGTATCAGAGGTGATCAGGGCCCCCCTGTGCATTTGGAGTCTACTGACCACATTCCCTTGAAATGTTCCCTTTCACTTTCTTGGTCATATCCCCTGGGGACCAAGGAGCCTGAAAATGCGGTTCAGGAAGCAAAGAGAAATCCTGGCACCCAGAGCACACTCCTTCCTGCTCTTGTTGGGATATTCCACTTCCCAGGCCCCTTCCCCAAGTGCCCCCTCGGAGTAGCAGAGAGCAAGGCAGAGTTGCCCCAACTCCCACAAAGCCCACACCCCCTCTTCTCCATGTGGGGCGGCAGCTGGCTCAGCAGCAGGGCAGGGCCTTCATGTCCCACCCAGGATCTGACATCTGAGCAAGAGGGGAAGGGAGCTGTGGTTCAGCCGGCGCCTCTGCTCACCCGGAGTCCTGTGCGGGCCAGAGCCACGGTGGGGAGGTGCTGGGGGCTTGTGCTGCTGGTCCCCATGTGACCCCAGAGCCATGGAGGAGAAGGGATATGAGGGGCCTGCCCTGCCCCCAGGAATCCTTGGCTCAGTAACCCCTTTCCTGTCTTTCACCGCACAGATAGCACAAGGCGCAGCACCCTCCGGCAAAGTCAGTGAAAATAGTATCAGGGAAGGACATCAGGAAAGCTGGTGTTTTAGTGTCTGCTTTAATGAGTAGAGGTGAGAATTCACAGGGTGTAAACACCAGCCCTGTGTGAGGCACTGTTTGGGGTAGGTGCTGAAATTTGAGTTTCTTATAAAAGCCAGAGGTGGGCGGGGCTGGGAGGGAAGGGGTGAGGCTGCGTCTGGAAGGCCGTGGAACGTGAGAAGCACAGAGAGAAAGTGGGACAGGGTCTGCCCCTACAGGGGAGGGCTGCTCAGCAGGAGAAGCCTCCCTGAGATCACAGGCCCCACTCTCTGCCAACCGGATCTGGAGGGGACCAGGACTGAGCCCTCTCTGGGGAGCCCGTCAGGACAGCAGGGGCAGGGGTCTGCAGAGGCGGCGGGGATACTCCATGGGTCCTGGCTGGGCTGGTGGCCTTGGGCAGAGGTCCCTTCTCTTAGCTGTATCTGTGAACAGGTGAGGGGTCCCTGTGACAGCCCACAGGGGACTCCGTGGGACAGCCAGAATGAAGGGACCAGAACCGCTACCAGTGAGCCCAGACTGCGACAGCCTCAGACACCTGAGCCAGGAGAGGATCTGAAGCAGAATTGAATGCGTCACCTCAGATCTGGGGCTTGCGTAGGACTGAAGTAGAGAGGTTCTGGAGTACCACTGGCCACCTGGGCAGGCTGGCGCAGGTGTGCTCTGCCCAGTGAACCAGGGCTGTGGCTTGAAGGTAATACAGGTGGCAGCTGGAAACACACCAGGTATGTGAGCAAAGACAGGAGATGGAGAGGACATCACAGCTCCCTGTTCCCCAGAACCTCAGCTTGTCCCAAACCTGTTCACTGCTCTCCAAGGTACTTCCCACCAAAGGATTGACCCCTGTCATGCACACCAGGAAGCCCACAGCCCCACAGTGTTCCAGGGCCTGACTGTAGGAAGAAGACTTCGACGACCAGAGTCAGGGAGCAAAAGGAGGAGTGGGAGTCGGAGGTGACTTCTGTTTGATATCCCTGGGGCTGTGCCTGCATTAATTTCAGAACATAGGATAACAACCCCAAGTGAGGATGGTGAACCATCTCTCCCCATGAGACTCAAAACATCTCTCTGCCAAGACCTGGGGATCTGTTCGGGGGGATCATGGGCCTCTGCAGTGCCCAGCTCCCAGCACATGGCTGGCTTTACTACTGTGCTGGTACACTCAGTCAGGTGATGGTTTTAAAATAACTGCTGCTCCTCGTTCCATCTCCCACCCCTCACCGTGGCCACCAGTCACTCTCGATCCTCTGCCCTCCCCACTTGGCACACAGTGCCCGTCATGCTCAGCCCTTCCCCCTGCAGCTGCTTCCGGCTGCTGACCACCACGTGGGCCCCGTCCTGAGCCAGGTGCCAAGTGATGGTGAAGCTGATCCTGCAGGCAGTGATGCAGAGCACAGGTCAGCCTCAGCCCTGCCTGCTTCCTCCTGGGATCCTGATGGACAGACATAAAATACACTCTCCCACGTCCCAGCCTCCAAATCTTCTAAGTGGAAAGAGCAACTAACACTTGTTGAGCGCCTACTACGTACCAGGCCTTCACAGTATCCTAGCACAGAGGAACTGTTATCATATTTTACAGAGGTGGTTAAGTAGACTTACACAGGTAAATCAGTTTGAAGCCCAATTTCAAATCCAGGTCAGAGTCTAAAGCACCTGTTCTTTCCACCATCTCACTTTGCCTCCTGAACAACAAGAATTTAATGACAGAAGGTCACCCTTGGAAAGATGGTAATTCCCAGAACTGAGTAATGGGATGGAGACTGGGCCCAGATGTCTGAGGACATTGACTGCAGATCCCACTCTGCTATGGGGACACTAACATTCCCTGGACACATGCCAGCCAGGGGCCTCCACTTACCCCTCTGGGGACCCAGTGAGGACAGCCACTTTATCAGCCAGCAAATGGTTCCAGTCTGCCCTGCTTCTGTGCGTTTTTGCTGAGAGAGGGGCCAAGGAGCCAAGAAGACCCCCAAAAGTCCACGACACAGCCCCAAGCATATAGCCAGTGATGAGGTCCCCACTTGCAAGACCCAGCCCTGGGAAGACAATTAGCATTGTGGAAGATGTGTCTCCACAGGTCCTTCGTGGTGTTGTCCCTGGTGGGTATCCGAACGTCAGCAATCTCACAGGGAATTTATAGAGCTTTTCTCAACTCATTCCCCAGACCAGCTTCCCCATCATAGTGGGTCACTCCATCAGAGCAAACATGGCCAGGCACATGGCACACACCTGAGTGGTTCTTGCTTAGCTGATCACCAAAACCCATGCATAACTCATTGTCTTCTTAGACTTATTCCTTCCTTCCTTCCGTCATCCATTACCTGATCATGTCACTTATTTCTACCCAATATCTCCAGTGTCTGTCCTTCCCTTTCTATTTCACAGCCACCACTTGATTCTTAGTCTTTGTTATCTCCCCAGTTCAATGCAATCTCCTCTTTCCCCAGCTCCTCACCTCACCCCAGACCCCAGAGATGTGTCATCTCTATGTGTTACACCGACCACGTTATTCCTCTCCACTCAGATGGTTCTCACCCAGCTGTAGACACAGCGTGGCCACTCCCCTCTGGCTTCACAGACAGTCATGGGGAGGCTCTGGGCAGTCTTTCAGCCCTGCCTCCTCCTGACCTGGGCCTTGCTATCTACACTGCCCAGGCCCATCTGCGAGCTTATCTTGTTTTGCATCAGCCTCAGCTCAAAACAATGCAGCTCTTCCTCCTAATGCGGCCCTGGCTCTACCTCCTTTCGTCCCACAATCCTTGCCTCCTTTAGAAGGTAGAACAGTGGTGATCCCAAGGTGTGTGCCATTGGTATGCGGAGGACTTCCACATGTCTCCAGCGCAGACCTCTCTCTCTTGAACCCAGGCTAGCATATTTAAATACCTGCTTGACATCTCCACTGGGATATCTGATAGATACCTCAAATTTAATACATCTGTGATAGTTTTAAAATATGTCCACAAACTCTGTGATACTCTTTCCTCCAAGAAGTAGAGCCTAACTCCTCTGCCCTTCAGCGTGGGCTGGTCTTAGTGACTCCTTTCTAATGAATAAAAAAAGTGGAAGTGATGGTGTGCAACTTTGGGGACTAGGTCATAAAAAGGCACTGTGGCTTCCATCTTGGATATATGATCTCTCTCTCTCTCTCTCCCCCCGCCCTCTCTTTCCGATGGCTTGCTCTGGAGGGAGCCAGCTACCAGGTTCTAAGGACACTCAGGCAGTCTATGGAGATAGCTGTGTCAGAGGAATGAGCCTCCCGCCAGCATCCATGTGAGTGTGCCATCCTGGAAGTGGATCTTCTAGCCCCAGACAAACCTTCAGAACCTAAAGCTCCTCTTGACATCCTGACTGGAACCTTATGAGAAACTCTGACCCAGCGCCACCTGGCTAAGCCACTGCTGATCCACAGACACTGAGATAATGAGGTCATTGTCTTAAGCCACTAAATTTTGGGGTATTTGTTATACAGCAATAGATAACTAATGCAATATCCAAACTGTATCCCACATGTTTCCCCCAAACCTGCTCCCCTGCAGCCTTCCCCGTCTCTGTTGGCAGTAACCCTGTCCTTCCAACAGCCAAGGCTCCAGACTTCCTCTCTCTGTCTCACACTTCACATCCAACCACTCAGAAAACCCTGTTGATTCTGTCATCACTACATATCAAAAGGTAACCTTGTCACCATTTCCACTGCTACCACCTAGTGGGGCCACTGTCACCTCTCTCCCTGCTTCCACTTTTTCCTGCCTAAAGTCTAACCTCAACGCAGGAGTCTGAGTGGTCCTTTAAACATGCAGGCCAGAGCAGGTGCCTCCTTTCCTTAAAAGCCCACAGTGGCTCCCATACCTCTCAGAGCAAAGGCCCAGGTCCCTCCAGTGGCCTATAAGGCTCCACAGGACCTCTCTGACCTCACTACCACTCGCCTCCCAGCCACCGGCCTCCCTGCTGTTCCTCAAACCTGCTGAGCACACTTCTGCCTTAAGTCTTGTGCACTGGCTGTTCCTTCCACATGAAATGTTTTTGTACCAGATAGCTGCACACCATCATCCTTCCCTCCTTCGAGACTTTGCTTAAATGTCACTGCTCAGTAAAGCCCAACCTGACCACTGTTTACAATTGCAATCTACTCCCCTCCCAGCACCCAGCACTCTGGATCCCTCTTACACTACTTTACTTTTTCTTTCTCTAACCATGCTTATCACCCTCCAACATACTTATTTATAATCTCTGTTGTTTATTGTCCATATCCCCCTGCTTGAATGTAAGCTCAAGACAGAACTGATCTGCGTGTTTTATTCATTGATGTATCTCAAGTGTCTAAAAGAGTGCACATAGTAAGCACTCAGTAATTATTTGTTGAATGAATGAATGCATGCATTGATAAATCTACATGTTCCTACATAAAAGCTTTATGCAATTGTGCACTTTCAATCTAAAGCTCTCAGTTTCCAAGTTATTCTAACCTTGTTTAGCTCAGAGACAAAGGCTTAAGAATACTCTTGAACACCTGATATTAGTTCTTGTTAACCTCCACTGACTTTCAGCAGGCAGGAGTGCTAGGAAGTAGAGAGCAGGAAGGAAATCACAAATATTAGATTTCAAATGCTCAAATTCAAGGACAGCAAAGGAGCTGATGTTGATGCAGACCAAATAGATTGCACTCTGCAGGGGATATTGGGAAATTAATCATACAATGTTATAGCAAGAGAAGGTAAGAAACATGGTTTCGTACATCCCTGATCTTCTAAGACTGGCATGAAGTAGAACAGTGCTATCCAACAGAAATATAATGTGAGCCATATATTTCAACATGTAATCAATATAAAAAGTCATTAATGATATATTTAACATTTTTTCATACTAAGTCTTTGAAATTATATGTGTATCTTACACTCACAGATCTCAGTTGAGACCAGCCACAATTTCAAGTGCTAAAGCCACATGTAGCTAATGACTATCATATTGAACAGTACAGATAAAAATCTGTATATGAAGCTGGGCATGGTGGCTCATGCCTGTAATCCTAGCACTCTGGGAGGCCAAGGCTGGTGGATTGCTTGAAGTCAGGAGTTCAAGACCAGCCTGAGCAAGAGTGAGACCCCATTTCTACTAAAAATAGAAAAATTAGCCAGGTGTGGTGGCACATGTCTGTAGTCCCAGCTACTTGGGAGGGTGAGGCCAGAGAATCACTTGAGCCCAGGAGTTTGAGGTTGCTGTGAGCTAGGCTTACAACCATGGCACTCTAGCCTGGGTAAAAGAGTGAGACTCTGTTTCAAAAAAAAAAAAAAAATGTGTATATGAGATGTGTTTCCATCTTGGTCCAGAAAATGTCGTCAATTTTGCTATAACTCACCCTCCTGAGAGTGATGTCAATAAACAACATTCTACCAGCATCTCTGAGTATTGTGGGGATGAGAGGAAACTTCCTTTCACCCCAGAAGTTTCACTGAAAAAAATCAACTCTCAATAAGGCAGATTAATAAGAGAGAAAGTAGTTTATTTACCATGTGCACAGGGAGAATCACAGAGTGATTATCCAATATCCCAATGGGGTCCAGAATCCTATATATCCTCCTTTTGGAGGGGAGGGGAGATGAGGAATATAGGTAATTCTGTTTAGGGGCAATAAATAGATACTAGGGATGTTGAATAGATACTTTGGAGAATGAATGGATGAGAGAAACAGATTGACTTGTCAATTAACCTGAGAGATGGGTATTATACTTGAAATGACTTGGGCCAGGTCTGGTTGCATTCTTGATCTTTTTTCCTGCAATATATTGAGCTAACAGGGAGGGGAAGGAAAGTCAATTGTTCTTTTGAATGAGTCAGCCTGGTTTATGCTGATAAGGGAAACCTCCATCTATTACTTGGTGCATCAGGCACCTGAGATCCGCACCCCTCACAGAAGACATGCATCAGCATAATACTAACCTGTTACCTGGCCCATCAACTAGTCTATTGCCGGCATCAGCATAACACTAAATCTATTGCCTGGCGCATCAACTACCCTATTACTTGGTGCATCAGCATAACACTGAGCCTATTGCCTGACACATCAACTAACCTACACCTGGTACCCCACCCCTCAGACCACCCCAACTTAATAAAAGTGGGAAAAATCGGGTAGAGGGTGCTCAGAATTTGGTGGCGAGGCCCTTCTGAGCCTGCCAGTGAATAAACTATGATTCTCGGACTCTCCATGTGCTGCTCGGTTTGTCCTCGGGACTACCCGCTGTAACACTTGCTGTAACAATGCAGATAGAAGAAAAGCCCCTTCCAAAGTCTGATCTTTAAGGGTCTTTAATTCAAAATTCTCTTTATACCAATGAGTCATATTTTGGGGTGAAATTTCCTGAGCTCCTTCAGCATGCAAAAGGCTGTATATCCCAAATTCAGGTCCACTCCTGTTGAAGAGTTGTCCTAGTCTCCTGATTTTCAATGATACACGATTCAAAATAATCACAATAGCACAAAGAAATCTCTGTGCTCTGAGTACATATATTGTTTTACTAAAATTAGAGCAAGTCCAGAATGACCTACACTCTTTGCTTAGAATCTATAAGAACCTCAGTACTCCACCTAAGACTACAATCCAAAATAAAACAGCTATGTGCACAACTTTATCATCTTTTTATAATAGCAGAAAAATGCAAAGAACTTAAATTCCCAATAATGGGGACATTTTGGAGATTTTTCCTTGATGGGACGTTATGGAAGAATTAAAATGGAAGTTTTAAAATAATTTATAACAGTGCGGGAGAAATGCTCAGGTTAAAATGCTAAGTGGAAAATCAGGATATAAATTGTATATACAAATATTGAATGATCAAAATTATGTTAAAATAATACATATAGGCTGGGCGCAGTGGCTCACGCCTATAATCCTAGCACTCTGGGAGGCCGAGGCAGGTGGATCACTCAAGGTCAGGAGTTCGAAACTAGCCTGAGCAAGAGCGAGACCCTGTCTCTACCTAAAAAAATATAAAGAAATTAATTGGCCAACTAAAAATATATAGAAAAAAATTAGCCGGGCATGGTGGCGCGTGCCTGTAGTCCCAGCTACTCGGGAGGCTGAGGCAGAAGGATCGCTTGAGCCCAGGAGTTTGAGGTTGCTGTGAGCTAGGCTGATGCCATGGCACTCTAGCCTGGGCAACACAGTGAGACTCTGTCTCAAAAAATAATAATAATTATAATAATACATATAGAAAAAAAGGCCAAAATACATACACCATAATGAGATAAACATGATAAATTAAGCTATACTCCTGCCTGTCCCTCCACAATATGTCACTAGATATTGTGAGAAATGCTAGAATAAAAAAAAGAAAAAGAAAAAATCAATAGCAACACATGAAAATATGAAGTAGTGTTCTTGATGGACCAGAATTTTTATGGAATGGAGTCATACTGAAAGATAAAACCACAGCCCAAAGTCCTGGAGGAGGGGGCTGTGTCAAAAGGAGGGAACAGTTACAGTGCTCTGAGTTGGGCGGCAGTGACATAGGGAAGCAACTGGAAGGGACAGTGGTCAGGCAACAGTTTGTAGGTGCTGCACTGGCCAAGGAGGTCCCTTCCACAGTACCTACTCTTTTGCCAGGCAGGAAAGGTGTTACGCCCACTCTGAGTAATGGTGAGAAGAATGGAAGGCCACTAACCCAACAGACCAGAAGTCAAGAAAGAAAGAGGTATCAATGCCTTGTAAATAGAAACACAAAAGGATGCAGGAACTGGTTGTAACATATTGACAATCTCAATAAATGTGAACAAATTGAATTAATTTGTTTAAAAAAAGTCTTTCAAATTGTGTTTTGGAAAATAAAGTTGTATACAGTTTATAAAAAATATACCTAAAATAAAAAAAATGCAAGACATTTGCAAATAAAGGAATAGAGAAAGATACATTAAGTTAAATGCTAACCCAAAGAAAGCAAGTGTAAAAATGTTAAAATCAGAGCAAAATAGAGTTCAAGGCAAAAAACATTAAAAAGGTCAACAAAAGATACAGCATTTTGTATTGATAAAATGCATACTCCCTCAAAATATAATAATAAGTTATGAATCTTTTGGAATCTGGCAGCAAACTTTAAAATTGTCAAATCCCAATCTTATGAATTTAACAGATGAATTTAATCAGATGAATTTAACACATCTGTCTGCGGAATTAACAGCTCAAGAAGAAAAAAAATAAGACCATAGTTTAATGCAATCAAACAGAAATATAATGTGAATCACACATGCAAGCCACATATGTAATTTAAAATTTTCTAGCAGCCATATTAAAAAACAAGGGACAAGAATAAGTGAAATTACTTTTAATAATATATTTTATTAAACCTAATACATCCAAAATACAACCATTCAATATGTAATTAATACAAAAAGTGATTAATTTTTCATACTAAATCTTTGAACTGGTGTGCATTTCACACTCAGAGCCTATCTGAATTTGGACTAGCCACATTTCAAGTGCTCATTGGCCACACGTAACTACCATATTGGACAGCAAAACTTAATAACAATTTCTATCAAATGTCCTCATTAAAAATTCTTCAGTTAAAGAGGAAATTAAAATATAAATTATAAATATTTAGAAATTAACAATGAGAACATGCCACATTTTTTTAAGTGTGTTTGATATGGCAAAAACTATACTTGGAAAAAAAATTCATACATACATGGTTTTAGACACATTAATCAAAAATCATTTAAGAAAGATTGAAAATTATAAAAGTAAGTTTTCAAACCAAGAAGGTAGGTACTAAAAGAATAGCAAATAAACTAACTCAAAATGGAAAGGTCACAGAAAAAGATAAAGACAGAAATTATTGAAATTGAAATGAAATTTACCAAAACATCAAAAGTAATTTTCTCTGGACGGTACGGCTTCGAGTGTTTGCTTTCCCTTGACTTTCTATTTTTCTTCTCCTACTAGATGTTCTAAGAAAATAATGCTTTTATAATATAAAAATCCTCTCTTTTTAAAAATGTCCTGTAATACCACAGAGGATTTCAAGATTATTTATCTTCAACTGGCAATACTTATTAAAGTTCCAACAGTAAAAACTGTTTTTAAAATTTGAACAAGTCGTACATAAGAAATTTGGCAAATTGTATGAAAACTGGACCATTTTTAGGTTTGCTGAAAGATTACTGTGGTCCAAATCTGCTGTGGAAACCTCTAGCCACACTTCCTAGACATAGAAATTAGTGGGAGAAGTCTGGAAGGAATCCCCTAGGGAGCCCTGACCCAGCCTGAAGCCAGCCAAGTAGTGCCTCAGGCACTGGCTATTGGCTTCTGTGGCCCAATAAAGATTTAGTCTTTTATCCTCAAGTGGTACAGCCTTACCAGGTTCATTGCCTGCTTCTCAAGAGGAAGCCAATACACTGAGACAGCAGGGGTTACAGCAGAGAAAGAGTTTAATATGGCAAGTGCCATGCAAGGAAATGGGAGGAAGTTCTTAAATCCCTCTCCCTGAGAATTTGGGAGAAAGGGTTTTTAAAGATAGTTTGACAGGTAAAAGTCTGGGCAATTAGGCCTGCTAATTGGCTGGGTTCAGGAGGAACCACAGGGGCGTGTAAATAGTCTTCTTCACTGAGTCAGTTCTTGGATTGGGGTTGCAAGACCAGTTGAGTCAGTTCCTTCTTCAGTAGGCGCCACTGGTCTGGGTGGGCCAGCCATTCCACAGGAATACAGGGCCTGGAAGATATCTTAAAGACCAGCTTTAGGTTTCATGAGGGTGATGTTATCTATGGGAGCGATGAAGACAGCTAAGAATCTTTATGATCACCAGCTATCTGACTCCTGAGCAGTAAGCAATTATAGGAAAGTAAGCTAGCAAATGTGATGGGCTAAGAAAATCCTTTTTTTAGAAGAAAAGACACCCCTGTAGGGTTAACTTGTTAAGAAACTCTAATGAATGCTATCTGCTTCTGTACTGAGCTTGCTGCTCTAAGAACTAGGGGGGTGGAGGGGGTAATTACACTGTCATTGGTTCAGCATAGGTCTTTTTGATCAGTAGAATAGATGACCTTTACGTCAGTGATCGCAATCTGTTTTGAGGCGCCAGGGGGTCTACGAAATCACCAGACCTCCGGGCAGTATAACCTTAAACTGTTAATGATTATCTTGTCTTTGTTCTCTTTGTTCTTCTTGCAC